>WNHD01001212.1:0-31709 GCA_011057455.1 Ganaspis sp. Gsp50
GTATAAATGTTAAAATCAAGTCTGACCTAAATGAGAATGTCTATTTAAACCTTCTTAGTCATAGTATTATAAAGAATAACTATGATATTTGTCTAAAAGCAACCATATAAAACTTGAAAGTCAAAATAACAAAGTTAAGGAGCTTAATTGATCCACCACTGGTGCCGTTACCCTATAAATGAAAATTTCATGAATTTTCCATGATTCCATGAGGAATATTGAAATGCCATGAGAATTCTAAGTTTTAACATATTTTCTGGAGTTGTAGAAACCCTGAATTTTTAAAGATTTAAAAAAAAGCTAAAATGGCAATTTCAAAATATTATGAACTTGATTAAAAAGTACCTATTCTTTAAAATTTCAGAATTATTGAGTAGATTAAAATGTAAAGAATTAAAGTTTGTATAACATTTTGTAAGGGTAGAAATAATTATGTAATTACAAAGAAATGGAATTAAACACATGAGCTAAATATGTGTAAAAAAAACTTATTATTTTAGTGCTTCAAGTCTAGTTTTAAAGGTAATTTTTTTAAAGAATAGAAATTTCATTTATAAATAAAAGTAAATCTTTGATTTAAATTCAATCCAAGTAATTTAAAAATTGCCTACATAATTCTAGCGCGCTTTAGCGCGGGTATAATTTGCTAGTAAAATAAATATAAAAACTAGTGTTTAATTTTGAAACATTTTGAGTCTTCAGTTTTGAAACGTTTGAGATGTTCATGTTCCTATTTCAACGTTATGAAGCACTTCATGTGTTTTGTTTTGAGAAATCATTTTTTACAGGGTAGTGTAGTAAAATAAATAGTGCAAATTTTCCTTGCTCTGATCCACAATTTGTTTTTTGCGAATCAAAATTGAAAATAAAATGAATAAATCAAAAAAGTAAAATTATATTTGTTAAATTTAGTATTACTCTGTAATCCCTATATAACAATCGTTGATACACGGGAGATAAACAAAATTGATTTTTGGATAGAACGCATTGAAATAGCCAAGAGATAAAACACGTTGGATTCATTTTTTTATTAATTACCAACAACCAGTAATTCAAACTACATGAACCAGCTATTTTTTCATGAAAATGTTTCGAAAATCAACAAAAGTTAAAAGGTCAATTTCGAAATTTAACCTCAACTGTTAAAAAATAGGGATCTTTTTAAAAAAAGTTAGGGAAAATTGCATAGGGAAAAATTACATGAATAATGAAATAAAGTTCAAACGCAGAAAATGTAGAATTCAAAAATTGTTAATATTTTAAAAATATCATTTGAATTATGAATTGAATTCATTATTTCAATGATATGGTTTATTTCAATGATTTGGTGCATTTATGAAAGATTATTTTACCAAGGTTAATTTGCGCCCTTATTTTCACAACTGACGTAGTGGACGTTTCTTTAGCCATTGTGGTCGTAAAAGTTTTACTTCTTTCATGCACAAAAACTACAGTAATGCTTTTACAGTTACGTGAAAACTTGCGTGTAAAGAGTACGTTTTATTTAATTACATTTTCATTACAGAGAAAATATAAATGCAGCGCTGGCTTTTTGTCATTACTTATTTAACACATTCTTCTAGTCAGAAAGGAAATTAAATTTTTGTGTATTTCATCCAGTACGTAATTAAACCCGAACTTTTGAATCATTATTATAAAAATGTAAACACTGCTATCAAGTAGTGTATATAGTATGTATCTACTTTCAAAAAATTTTCAAATCATTTTTTTAAATAATATTTTCTTATAATTATAATTTATAATATCGTGATCGTCAGGAATATTTGTTAATTCAAAAATTTTATTAATTAAACATAAATTACAGTAATCGCTGAAGTTTTTATGGCTTTAAAAATATTTTTTCTGCGATTATTATAGTTTTTTTATCGTTCCGGTACAATGCAACTAGAATTCGTATTGTGAAGTTTTAACGGAATTTTTTTAATCGAGTTTATGTTTTAATTAAATTGTCTATAAGTTATATTTTAGTAAAACAGACATTTTATTTGTTCACTGTGATTCTCTTTATTTTTGTAAAATTAAAAAGTCATTTGATCTTTTCAAATTTCATTTATTTATTTCATTTCCGCTCTAATATTTTTTGCATACATTTACGTACATTTAATTAGCAAAGGTAAAAATCAACGATATTGACTTGTATTGAATGAAATTCTAAAAGTAAAATATATATATATATCGAAGTTACGTTATAATTTGCACAAAATTACAATTTTCGTTTAGTTTTCACAAACTAATAACATTAGCTTCGAGTATGTTACTTTCATAAAACCCTACATTGTAAAAAAGGTTTTATCGTAAAATAATACACTTTTTACAATGTTTCGTAAGCATAAAAAACTAGTATCCTATATTATATAAAAATATTCATAAACGTCTGATAAAAGAAACTCTTAAACTTACAAAAAAGTTACTAAACATGTTATAAACAGGTTTTTAAATTTACTAAAGAACTAGCATATTATAGAAAAAACTTCGTAAATTTAAAAGAATTTTTGAACTTAAAAGATTTTTAAATATAAAAAACTTTTAGACAGAAAATACTTTTAAACAGAAAACACTTTCAAGCCGAAAATACTTTTAGATAGAAAGTACTTTTAGACAGAAAATACTTTCAGACATAAAATACTTATAAACAGAGAATACTTTTAGACAGAAAATACTTTTAGACAGAAAATACTTTTAGACAGAAAATACTTTTAGACAGAAAATACTTTTAGACAGAAAATACTTTCAGACAGAAAATTCTTTTAAACAGAAAAAAATACATGTAAACAAAAAACACTTTCAAACAGAAAATACATTTAAACAAAAAACACTTTCAAACAGAAAATACTTTTCAACACTGCAAAAATTGTATTATAATTTTAAAGATATATTCTTGGCGCGTATTTAATAATATTTTCAATGCAATTTATTCTTAAATTTAGAATAAAATATACTTAAAAAAAGAATATATTCTTAACCTAAGAATTTTTCTTAGGCATTGAGAATATATTCTTAAAATAAGGATACATTCTCATTTTAAGTATATTTTATTCTAAATTTAAGAATAAATTGCATAGAAAATATTCTTAAATACCTGCCAAGAATATATCCTTAAAATTAGAATACATTTTTTTCAGTGAACAGAAGAAACTTTTAGACAGAAAATACTTTTAGATACAAAAGAATTTTAAACAGAACAAGCTTTGAAGCATAAAGAACTTAAACTCAAAAAATTTAAACTTAGACAGATTTTTAAACCTAAAAGACTTTTAAACTCCAAAACAATTTTTTAGTAAAAAAACGTAGATGCCCACATATATAAAACAAAGCTTCCTCTATGAAGAAGCAAAAACTAAAGCATATCTATTGAAAAAGGCATAAGCTTATAAAAGAAATTCTGGAAAGAATGAATACCAAAAAACTCACGCACATAAAAATCCCATAAATACACATAAAAAAATCCCTTGAATATATAATAAAGGAACTGTTACACGTATGATAAACAACTCCCGTGTATAATAAAAGGCTCATAAACATATAATAAAAAACCCATAAAGATATAATAAAATCCCCATAAACATACACTAAGAAACTCATAAGAACAAAAAATATTTACAAAAGCTCATAAAAATCGTCAAAACATGTAATAAGACAATGTTAAATAATTCTTAAACAGCATTTCGACATTTTTGCAAAAACAATAGAAAAATTGAAATAAAACACATAAAAATCCCGTCCTTTCTGGAATTATCATTATACAGAAAATTAGCAAGGATCAGTTAATTGGAGACAAGTGGTAATTGCAATGTTGCGCACATTATATTGTAAATGTAAGGTAACAAGCTAAATGCAGTAATGTCACTGCCGTCAGCTTGAATTTTCGTTTGACGTTGAATGTATTCTGGTAACGAACGAGTGAGAATATTCCACAAAATCATTGCTCTATTGGTGACTTATCCTAGTTACGATTTTAAGCCCTACAGGAAACTCTGGTCGATACGAATTACACTCGACGGAATGATCGATACGTGAATAATTATTCCAGAGCTAATGCAATGTCAACATGATCGTGCTGATACGAGATGTGTCTCGTTTTCACGGACGAATGGTCGTCCACTCGGTGTATTTACTGCTGATTTGCAACACAAGTATCATGCAGTACCTGCATTTTCTTTCATAAAGGTATATTTACCTTTATGTACCTTTAAATACGTTTTCTATACCCTCTGCTCATGAATGTCAAAAAACTCATTTTCACTCGACTTTATATTCTCTCCACACGAAAACATGTTTGCTCCTTCCCGTTTTTAACCTTTTACTTTTTTTATCCTTTTACTTCCTATGTAAAAGCCTCACAACCGCTAATTTGTTGTATTAGGTTGTGTGCATTATCTACGGTAATGTCATTTTAGTTAACTGATTTTTTAAAACTTGTGGAAAGTTATCAAAGTTATGGAAGCTATGGACTCCATTTAATACTGGCGTGAGTGAAGCTTTTAAGCTAATTATGTGCAACAAAACGGTGATACTATTATAAAATACGTTTCACAAGGGAGAAGGAAATTAAAAGTATTTTTAAAAAAGCAGGTTTTGATTTCTTTCAAATTTAAATTAAACTTTTTCTAAGATCAAATCAATCTTCTTGTAAGTTTCTCCCAAGCTTTTTCTAAACTTCTTTCAAGTTCCTTACAAGCTTTTTTTAAGTTCTTCTAAACTTCTTTCAAGTTCCTTACAAGCTTTTTTAAGTTCTTCTAAACTTCTTTCAAGTTCCTTACAAGCTTTTTTAAGTTCTTCTAAACTTCTTTTAAGTTCTTCTAAGCTTCTTTTAAGTTCATCTACACTGCAAAAAATGGTGTCTTAAAAGTGGGACAGAAGTGTCTTATTTGTTCAAAAGTGTCTTAAATTAAGATATTGTTTGTGTCTTAGTCACCAAATATGTCTTAATTTAAGACGTTTTTGTTCAAAATAAGACACCCTGTTTTTGTAGTGTAAGCTTCTTTTAAGTTCTTCTAATTGTAAACAAATCATTTTTTTAATTCAACCTAGAAATTTGTATTTTGGGTACATTATATTCTGTTAGAAAAAAATGAATGAAAAATATTCTTCAATATGCGCCAAGAAGGTTTTCTTTTATTACATGAACTAAATATTTTTACATTTTATTTTACATTCTTATTTCTATATTTTTAAACTTTCTTTTTTTCGAAACAAAAATGCCCACAATCTCAAAAGAGAAGTGAAAATTTCTAGAACAACGATTCCGTGACATTATTACGGTATACGTGATCGAGAATCGACTGAAATTGACAGAATGTCATGGGACACAATTGATCGCATTATACTTTTCTTTTTTCCTCATAATAATTTCACTTAAATTTCAAAGATGCCTTTACAGAATCGCATATAGGAGAGGTAGTGATTTCTGCAGCTTTTCAACATTGCACGCTAAATTTCCGAGACTTCAATTTTATTTTTCTACGCAGAAAGAATATGAAACTAGAAAGAAAATTACTTGAGGCGATGTTTCTTTTCTGAATTTGTCATTCTTTTATTAAACGTAATTCTATAAAAGATCTTTTCCACGGCTTAAGAATTTAATAATTACAACAACTACTAAGAGCGCTTGTTTTCATAATCAAATATTGCGTACTTTATTGTTAATCATTTTCTCATCAAAAAAGCAAAACCCAACCTTCACTCAAAAGAAAGTCGACATTTAATATATGCAAAATATGTTAAAAGAACTTTCATAATGGAAAATATTTTTCTCTACAAGAATACCTGAACCGAGTAACTTTTCTTTCATTTCCATTCTTCGGGGTCTAAATTTAATTTAAATCTCAACTAACATCTAAAATTTAATTAGCTACATCTAATTTAATTCAATTTTCCTTCGGTTTCGGTTCAATTCACCCTTGAGAGGTGTTTTTACAGATTGAAACTGAAAACAATTCCGTGCATTCCTGTTGGAGCTCAATTGGCTCAATTTGAACACAAATTGGTTCGATTTGATCACAAATTGGTTCGATTCGATCATGAATTAGTTCAACTTGATTCTAGATTAGTTCGATTTCATTCTAGATTACTTCGATTTTATCAATTTATCAATAACAATTTGATACCACCTTTGTTCAACTTGATAACACCTTGGTCCAATTTGAAAACAACTTGGTTCAATTTGCTTCAACTTTAGTTCTATTTCAGCTTACTTTGGTTCATTTTGATCGCAAATAAGCTCAATTTAAGTTTCGGTTTCAGTTAAATTCGCACTAGAAGGGCATTTCTTACAGATTTAAGATGAAAAAAATTCTATTCGCGCTTGTTTGAGCTCAATTGATTCGATTTGATTCAAAATTGGTTCTTTTCGATTCGAAATTGTTTCGACTTGATCCTAAATTGATTCGATTTGAACTCACGTGGATTTTATTTGAACATTGGTTCAATCTGACACCATATTGGTTCAATCTGACACACCATATTGGTTCAATCTGATACCATATTTGTTTAATCTGATACCATATTAGTTCAATCTGAGACCATATTGGTTCAATCTGACACACCATATTGGTTCAATCTGAAACACCATATTGGTTCAATCTGACACCAAATTGGTTCAATTTGATTCCGTTTAGTTCTATCTGAGCTCACGTTGGTTCATTTTGATCCCAAATAAGTTGAATTCAAGTCTAAGGCTTTTTCCTATAGGCGTGTATGGTCCAAAGTAAAATTAAAATTTTTGTAAAAAAAAAGAGAGAGACAGAGAGCACAGCTGGCGACGTCTGAAGTTACTTTAGGTTTTAATAACTTTCGTTTCGGTTTATTGAAAGTGCACTCAACTTCTAAGGTGTCTTGCAAGAGAATTCAGTCAATTTCAATTTTCAAGAGCGGAAGTGTCATCTTGCATATTCGTCATCCGGGATGATAAAGTGAGACTCTTGTGCATTGCCGAGAAGAATGTTGGCTTTATCGGTGATATACGGGAGGAGCATATTCATACAATCTTCTATCCGCTAATATCCATAAGTTTTCTTGAACCCTGACCGGAGAAAGTTGCGCCTGCGGGTTGACACCCTGCTGTTACATTTACATTTGACCCGTTTCCAGAATCGCAGATATAGGGAGACAAATATCAAAATGCATGTTTCATCTTTAGGGTCATCTGCTCATTTATGCGATTAGTTTAAGTGTATGCCCATAAAGTCCGCACCACAGACCAATTTATCAGCTGCAACTTAAATATCGACCCTCAAACTTGAGCCCATTATTTATGTTAATGCGAAACAAATCTCCCCAATGGAGCTTAGGCGTATTTGTGAATAGAGTCGTAATACAATAAAAACGAGTGTATTCATTTTTTTACAGACTTATTAGTGATATAGTTATTAATACTAATCGACGTGCATAGTAATCGTTGTTAATAATAATCGATTTTAATAATAATCGATGTGGATAATAATGGTTAATAATAATTGTTGTTAATAATAATGAGCGCGAATAAAAATTGATGCTAATAATAATCGATGTTGATAATAATCGATGTTGATAATAATCGATGTTAATAATAATCGATGTTGATAATAATTGATGTTAATAATAACCGACGTTAATAATAATCGATGTTAATAATAATCGATGTTAATAATAATCGATGTTAATAATAAGCAATACTAATAATAATCAATATTAATAATAATTGATATATTAAGATCGAATAATATTGATGATAGCGAATAATTAATAATGATAATAATTATTTTTTAAATTGTTTATTTATTAATAATGATATTGATTTAGTCTTGAATTTCAGATTACAATATATCATTCCTTTAATGATCTTGCTATCAAGTTGAATTTGAATTCGGTTTATATTTACCACTTGCTGTATAATTATCATATAATCACCATCTAATTACCACATGATTGTCTAAACACAAAAACGTTAATTAATTATTGTAGAGCTTTATCCTAATAAACAAACCCTCTTTAAATTTCAATGCAAAATTTATTAATATTCTGTAATAGCGCATATTTGGCCAGGTACCAAATTTAGATCAATGATTTATTCTTGCCCATTGAAATATAGTTTATGACTTTCTTTGACCATCGTTAATAATTTTTCTTCCCTCATTACAATACCTCCTATTTTAACAATTTCAGTATTTTCATATTTCCGAAATTGTCAAATTCCCAAATTTCCTAATTTCGCACTCAAAAATGAATTGTAGTCCAATTCATTTTTAAGTCTAAATAGATTTTATACAAAGTTTTAAAAGAAGTGGTACAAAAGTCGTGGGTTGAGTGAAAAAAAATGTGAAGAAAGTAGGTGTGGAAGTAGAAGCAAGTGTGAAGGAATTGGATTTAGAATTTAGAGGGAGTGCTTGAAGCTTTCAAAGTTCACTCACATCTTGTTCTTACTTATCCAACAATAGACTTAAGAGCTTTATTTATACATTCAGAGCCATATGCGTCCACATGGTGGAGGTAAAGTTTGACCCTTTGAAGATACAAACCTCAAGCATGTCAAACAAACAAACTCGCTTGAGCTGAGACATCATCAGACCTATGAACTCGAGTTCAATATTGTCACGAACCCTGCAGGGCAACGATTGAATGTCAGCCGTTTTAAATATCAACACACACGCATCACGTGTCCCTACTTTGTCAAATTTAAACTCATAGTAAAAAGTGCTATTAACGCAATCATTAGGAAACAAATAACTAAACTAAAAAAACTACATCGTCAGTATTTCAAAATCGTTAAGAGAAGAAAAACAAGAATCATAATTTATCATTATGTAATTGATCTTTATAATATATCACACGGTAATATAATATAATTAAACACACAGTAATATAAAAATAAATGAAATTATTATACCATTATTATACCATGTTTATAAAATTATGTTAAATTATACCGATTATAATTATGATTTTTGTTTCTATGTACATGATGTTCTTTCTGTAAAGCAAAAATTCCATGATACAGGGAATAAACAAAGAAAGCAGAATCGAAAAGTTCTTTTCTACTTTTCGATATTTTTGGCAGTTTAGGAGTTATCGCGGTTTAAAGTTATACAATCTCGTGCGGCCAGTTATGACAGCATGTGCGCAAGCTTTTTCGGCATCGCACTCGGCGCGCCAACTTTAAAACGCAATAACTTCTGAACGACTAAAAATTTTGAAAAGCAGCAAAGAACTTTTTGATTCAGTTTTGTCTAATTGATTCATTTTAACCACAATTTTTGCAAATAATTTATACAAACAGATTTTTTGTATTTATTTATTTATTCACGGTCCCATGAAAGTCCTTTTGGTACAAAAGTACCCATTTTTTGATCAAAAATATTTTTTGAATCAAGAGACTTTTGATTTTAACCGATTTTAACTTCATGCGTTTTCAACCATAATTTTTAAAATTCAAAAAAATTGCAATTCAAAACTTGATAAAGCGGACACCAATTTCTCAAAAGAACTATTTTTGATCATAAAATTCTTTTTTCATTTGTTTTTCTAACTTCTTTTCCTTTCTCTCTTTTTTTATAACTTCACAAAAATGATTTTTCCAAACCGTAAGAATTACCCCGTCGATCTCGTAACCATAAAAACGATTTTCATAAACTTGAGGAATTTCATGATAGTAATGAATTTTCATTCTCATCATGAAATACCTCTCGCTATTTCCTATTTTCCCGTCCCAAGGGGATTTCTCTTTTTTTCTAATTTCTCAACTTGCTTGTTTTCTAGACAGCGAATTTTCAAGACTTCTAGTCTCTTTTCAGCGCTTTTTTTCTCGCTGTTTTGTGAGAAACAAGATAGAAGATGGAAGTCAATGTAAGATCTCGTTATGGGAGGACGATATCTCTTCTTGCGACGTATCGCGCGACGCCACGCCCCACCGCGTCTATTTTCTATATTGGGAAAGTGCTTCCAGAGGGTGCAAGAAGAACCCCACTGGAAAGAGGGGTTTATGTAGAGAGAAAATGAGAGAGCGAGAGAGAGAGAGAGATAGAGAGAAAAAAAGAAGAAAAAGCCAGTGTGTTTACTGAGGGGCATGTAACGTGCTTTTTTCCACCGATTTTTCCAACTCTACATTCCCCCCGCTCCCCTTCTTCTAGTTGACTTCCAACAGGGAATTCTGGTGGATTCAATCCAGCCGGAAGCGAGCTGCGAGACGATCCGTTAAATCAAATCCTGCTGATGTAGCGACGAATTCGACCAAAATCTTATTTTTGTTACGAAAATTCCTTCGATAACCTTCTTATTTTCTTCTTACTCAACTTTATCTTCTTAAGAAAAAAAACAGCCTGCTTGCATTTTTAGGAATAGTATTGCCATAAGAATTTCGAATATGCGCGAATGTCACAAAAGTTGTTTATAATTCGCCAAGAATAGTAATTTCTTTTTTAATTTAAAAAAAACTTGCAATTGTATTAAAAACTTTTACAATTTTTACATTTTTAGTTACTTTGTATTAATTATTTATTTAAATTAATAATTTTATTAATAATTATTAATTAATTAATACGTCATTTGACATTTGCATGGACCAAATATTCATCGTATTTAATGAGTAAACATTGATGAGTTCAAACAATAATAAATTATACATTTAATTAGTAAATTTACTAATTTATACATTCAAAAGAATTTTGTTTAAATGAGACAAATAAGCTTGTTTAACCTAACATAATTAAATAAAATAAATTATTATTGCAATCCAAATTAATACTTATTTGGTATTTAAAATAATTATTTTGTAAATAAGAAAATTATATCAAATTTATTTGGTAAATGAAAAAGTTTCTCTTTTGATTCGAAGAAATAATTTGTACAATTCATGCAAAAAAATTTGTTTGAATTCAACAAAACATCTGTTCGAGTTCAACAAAAAATTTACTGCAGTTTATTATAATATACTGCAAACAAAGATATATTTTTGGTTTTAGTTTTAACATGGAAAGTCATAAAACTACTCTCATATGTTACAGTAGCTGAGCGGATCAGGCGGATGATTCTGGACATCGGGGTCGCGGGTTCAATTCCCCAATCCGATGAATTTTTCTCTATTCGGATTTTTCTGTTTTAACTTAGATATAATAAAAAAGTCTCACAAATCCTTTACCATCTCATTCTTCATGAGAATTTAATGAATAATGATAATGATAATAATAATAACAATAATAATAATAATAATAATAATAATAAAATAATAATAATAATAACAACAATAATAATAATAACAATAATAATAATTAATTTGAAATATTGTGGATAGGAAAGAACTTCAGAAACAATTATTTCAATTAAAAAAAATTCAATGATAAAACTTCTTTGTTTAAATGAAAGAAAACATTTGTTTGAATGAAAAAAAACATTCGTTTGAATGAAAAAAACATTTGTTTGAATGATAAAAACATCCGTTTGGATGAGAAAAAACACTTGTTTGAATGAAAAAAATATATCAAAATGAATGAAAATGTAAAAAAATGCATGTAACAAAATTTGTCTGTTTTGATGGAAAGAAAATTCGTCTAAATGAAATAAATATCTTCCTATGTAAAAAATTCAAAAAATCCACTGAATCTGAAAAAGTTGCACAAAAATGGTCTTACTTTGTTTATCCTTTAAAAAAAATACTCTCCGTAAAATTTGATTAAAAGGTTTCTCTATCATAATAAAGCATCACTTAAAATAGTGACTTCCATGCCGAAATTCACAATCGCAATGTAAATTTGTAGGAATTTAATATTTATGAAAAATTCGTTTATAGATGAACATCGATGAAGCGAGGTTGACAGAAATTTGTGTTTCAAAACAGGAGGAATGCCAATATGCAAATACAATGAACTTTGTAACAATCTATATAGAAAAAAAGGGGGGTAAAAGAATAAAAAGTGTTCCTGAACATACAAGGCTATTGAAAGCAATCTCGTTCAAAAACACAGCCCTATTGAAAGTGATTTAAAGTCTGGTGGAATAGCGTCAGAAACGATAGTGAGAACATTCCGTGAAATCGAAAATGGTTAATGCAAGACCACGTTAAGGTCTGACGGTAGAGTTGAGCTTTCAATATTGCTCAACATTTGCGGGAATTTGTAGGCTTTTACAGAATCTTAGTGGCGCCTTGTCGATCCTAATAAACAAAACATTCGTCACGAGTTGAGCATCTTTTTTTAGACTTTGCGTTATAGAAGGTTCAAGTTACGTGCACAGAGTCTCTACGAATGTTACATGCTAAAAACCACATTGCTCGATTCACCTCCCATGAGAATATTAAGTGCACTCTCTGCTTCAGTGGTTGGTAACTTTCCTCTTTTTCAGTTTTCCTTAAAATGTGTTGATCGATGAGAGAGCATTATACCCATCGGCACGCTTCACTTCTCTAGAGAAAAATATTTTTTTACTGCTCTATGCACTTTTTTTTACATATGATACTACGTGTGTGCAGATTCGTCGGCAAACATTGGAAACCAGTGAGTATAAAGTTTGTTTTAAAACCCAACCAATCAGAAATTAGAGTGTACTTCATATGTTAATGAGACATTTTTTAATTCCTTTTATTAAAATAATTATTATTAATTACAACTATTATTAATTACATGTCAATGTCCGATACTTTATGCTGACATTTATCAAAAACGAAAACAGTAAAATTGAAAATTGACTTTCTTTGGGACCAAAAAATTCAATTAGAGTAGTTAATTAAAATAATTCGATTGACTTTTTTTTCACTCTTTTCTCGTTTCATTTTCGTATCCTAATGAAATTAATAATCGATTTTGATTGTAAATACTAAGCTTATTATCAGTTTTTGTAATTACACAAAAAATTAATTAATCTTTGAAAAGAGTTACAGAATAGTAAGAAATATGTTCTGACGTGATAGAGAAAAAACGTTAATTAATGAGCTAAATATGCAGAGAGAGAGAGAGAGAGAGAGTTTTAACTATAATGGATCCATTTTGAAAAATTGAATATCCATTCAGTAAATTAAAATTTTCAAATAGAATTTCATTCTCATTTATGCATCTCTTGTTAATTAACTTCATGCGAATTATTGACAGGGATATTAACTGAACTTGTATTGTCCTACATTATTGCTAAGTTTTAAATTAATTTCTGTCTCAAACAATCGAGTGTTTATAACGTGAAAGAATAATTATTGTCAGGGATAATACACTCAATATAGGTAATACAGAAACAATAACTAAAAGGTGAAATATCATATCTAAATGGAATTGGAAATAAACTTTCAAAGATATCAATCCCTGAAAAAGGCCAATAGGTTTTTTATTTATCTTCTTTTTTAATTTATTTTGTTTTCATTTTGTTCAATAAAAAACAGATTCACTACAAAATAGCTTCAGTACAAAAAATATCCGCCCAAAACTCAGAACACTTTTTTCATTTTCATCCGAAAATTATAATTCCATTTCGAATTTACTTTTAGCCGTTCATTATTCATCATTGAATTTCCTTCTCGTAAAAAGAAGAAGAGGGTGTAAAAGGGTGAACAGAAAAATAAAGAATCTTGGAGATTATAGTAACAAGGTATATTAATCTGATTATGAAAAAGGGCATTACACTATTTTAGCTATTTACTGGAACGGTAAAAGAACAAAGCACTTTAATTTTTCAAAGTGTAATTATAAATGTGCCTCGCTAAAAGTAAATCCCCAGATTAATCAATTCAGCGCCTTAAGTTCCGGGGGGCTGTAAAAATTTCACGGTATTAAATCAAGTGGCTGGAGGAAGGCAACGAGATGGAAAGAAACACAGGATACGCGTGTTAAGCAAAACAGTTTTCATGAGCGCAGGTGAAACGTGTGAATGTGTTAGCACATAGTTTACCCATATATCTATGTATATCTTCATGTTTTATGAATATATCATGAGGTAATCCCTCGGCTGCCTATAACCATCGAAATCTGCATATCGCCCCCGAGAGTTGCAAGTTGAAAAATGACTTGCTGAGTTTCTGTCAGTTCGTCCCGTGCGAGGAAATTGAAAATCTCCAATGAAATTGTACATCCAGGGGACATTCGAGAAATAGGTGACGTAAATCGATCCTTCGTTTCACAGTAACAACTAAGAGAGGCAAAAAGGAGCGGAAACCAAGGCAAAAAAAACGCAAAGCAGAAGAGAAAAAAGAAGATTAAAAAAGAGACACAAAAACGATAAAAAGAAAAAAACCAGACAAAAAAGAGCCAAGAAACAAAAAAGACATCAAAAAGATACAAAAAACGAAAGGCAAGGAGAAAAAAGGAAAAAAGTAACAAGAGAAAAAGGAAACAAACAGTAAAAAATGAGGCAAAAAGGGAGACAAAGAAGGAGACAAGAAAACAGATAATAAAAAGAGACGAGAAACAGAACAAAAAAAGAAACGGGTGCAATAATGAAGGAGATGATAAAAAAGGAGAGAAAAAACAGTAAAAGCAGAGCAGACAAAAAGAGACGAAAAGCAGGAAAAAGGGGATAAAAAAAAGAGTGCAGAAATTCATAGAGGAGAAAAGTTCGAACGCTATTTCTATGTCGATTCAATAACGACGATAAGACCTTTATCAACGATGAAAAGCGCAACCCTTGTCGGCGATTTTCTCATCGAGAAAAGACGAGGAAAGAACAACGGTAAATATGCGATCGTAGGCGGATCTTGAATGAGAAAGATGAGCAAGATTTGTTGGATGATCCAAATATTACTCAGCTATAAAAGAATCGATGTGTACTCAGAAATGCGAGGAGGGAATTCATCGACGTTGCCAATATTTCTAAACAAAAATTATTAACACTTTCTTATAATCACTTTACAACATTCATAAAAAACATTTATTTAAAAACATAAAGCGAGACATAAAGGATAAGAATAAATTAACAATAACTATTGTTAAAAATATTATTACTAGTTTAGATGTTAATTTTAACTACAAAAATATTGTCATTTTTTTCTCTTTATAATTTGTTGATATTAACAATGATTTGAAACGGTATTAAAAATTGATGAAATAGTTTTTAAAAAGAAAGAAGAGGAATAAAGGAGAGATCTTAATAGTGTGACTGTTGCGTCGAATCTGACACTCTGTTTGTCGTGTCCCCCCTTTTATAGAGTTTGACAGAAGTGAGCGTCCACCTCTCGGGAGGAGACAAGCGCTGATTGGTTCGTAACTCACGGACCAATCAAAGCTTTTCAAGCGCTTGACACTTCTCTCAGCACCCCCACCATGCTCTTTGAGCGAGAGATGTAAAAAAAGCGCGCGAATTATTTAAATAGCCTTCATTCTTATTACTGCCATTATTTCTTTTTCAATTTTTTTAAAATAAAACCTTTCTGTTTTTAAATTCCATTTTCATTTCCCTTCACTATTTCAAAAAACAATTCTTTCTACAAACATTTGAAAGAAGAAAAATTTAGATTAGAATTTATATCTTCTATTTAAATGCAATATTGTAATTATTATTATTTTTTAGCGTAACTTTAAATAGTGTTATTAATAATAATAATAAACTTGTGTTTTATTTTTATTATATTATTATTACTGTATTGTTATTATTATTATTATTATTATTATTATTATTATTATTATTATTACTATTATTATTACATACCAACCGATAATTAACAATCATGCTATCTGCAATTTCTTTTTTTGCACACATTCTCTGCAATATATTTCTGAGACAAGAGCCAAGATCAATAAAAATATCATTTCTCGAAATTTATACGGAATAAGAGTATTTTCAATTTTATTCTTCACTTCACTTTCTGACTTAAAACATGTGTTTTCAACACTATTATTCGGGGAATTCAATGCCTGTTGCAGCGTGCAAAACTGAAATTCAATAACCTAATGGTTTGGCTTCTTCTCCGATAAGTGTGCTATCATATTTTTTTTTAAAACACAATAAAAGCTTCTCCTCTGTGTAGAAAAATAATCAATACAATCTCGACAAATTGATAAGATTCCTTTTCCAAATATTATTATTGTGAAAATATTTTTAAGACTATTTCTACCATTGGAAGAATTTATGATTTCTGTATCCGAGAGACGACAATAATTTTTGTCATTTTTTTCTAGAATTTAATTAATCTAAGACAATTTAATTTCAGACAATTTAATTTATTCTTTCGAATCAATTCATTGTTGCCAACGATACATTTCCGAAGAGTTGCAAATTATAAAATTATCTCAAGCTTGCAATTGTTTTACAGTTGCGAATGTAAAAATTGAGAAAATGTTGCAAACTTCAAAATTGCAAGTTTCAAAATTGCCAAAGAATTGCAAATTTTAAAATTATCTCAAGCTTGCAATTGTTTTACAGTTGCGAATGTAAAAATTGAGAAAATGTTGCAAATTTCAAAATTGCAAGTTTCAAAATTGCCAAAAGGTTGCAAATTCTAAAATTGACAAAAGATTGCAAATTTCAAAATTGACTAAAGATTGCAAATTCTAAAATTGACGAAGGATTGCAAATTTAAAAATTCGTGAAAGAGTGCAAGTTTTAAAAATGCGAAAAGTAACAATAGCTTCGAAGAATTGTGGGAAGATTTTTGAAATTGGTCATTGGAGATAGAATGGCGAATTTAGAAGCAAACGGTTCTCTGGACGATATCCTTTCTTGGTTAATTGTCTTGCGCAAGAGAGAGCGTTTATTTCGTTACAATAAAGGTAGGAAAAAAGAAGTTTATGGAAGAACAGTCGTCACGTACACGCGACGGTTCCAAATCCTCGAGAGACGTTGGAACGTTTTTCCCTTCTTGATATACTGGACAGTAAAGGCGAAGGCATGCGAAAGGGCAAACTATTGTGAAGGATGTTAGGTCGTGAGCTAAATTTGTTACATTTCCTGACACATTCGTGTGCTTTAATTCCACAGCAGAGAAAAAAATAATAACTCAATTTCTAAAAAAAATAACTTTGAAAAAACAACATAAATTTAAACAAGAAAACATAAATAAAAAAAGAGCAAATAAATTTGAAAAAGCAAGGTGAATGAAAAAAGTGAAGGCAAAAATAGAAGGAAAAAAGAGAAGGAAAAAAGAGAAGGAAAAAAATAGAAGGAAAAAGAAGAGAAGGAAAAAAGAAAAGAGCAAAGTAAATTAAACAAAGTTTATTTTACGAGGAAGCACAAAAAGGGAAAAGTGAATCATAGAAATCAAAACAAATTGGCTTTCGCGTTTTTATAATTCATGGTTTTTAAAACAAAATTCCACAGCAAGTGGAAATAAAATTTATATTTCAATAAAGAAAAAGTGTTAAAAGAGAAAAGCAATTTAAAAAAGCTATATCTGGACACAAAAAGATGTCTATATAAAAACGCTGAAAGTATAATTGTGTAAACAAAAGAGTGGATTTTAAATCTCGAATCAAGAACTAAAACGAGATACTCAAGTTTTCAATTATCGTCATTTGAAACTGATGTAAATGCCAGAGAAGATGCGTTATGATCATCTTCTGATAATGGTCGTTCCATTCGCATGATTTACGATTATATCTCCGCCTCGACAGAGTTGGAAAATATCGAGCATAGAAATGGAAATGAATGTTCGAGGACCCTCTTGGATGCGGGTTATTTCTTCTGAATATCTTCAAAAGGTGTGAATAAAATCGCACATCAAAAAAAAGAGCACGGTCAACCCATGTTTGATGATTCGTTTGAAAATGGAACGAAAGCTCGAGACAAGATTCGTGAGATAAATATCAAATGCAAAGGTGTGGTATCAGTTTGTTTTAAAATTTATACTCGCAACCGCTTGGAGCATACAATTCCGTGTGCACACCACATGATGCTAATAGTAGGGAAAAAGGGGAATACCACAATTTTGGATCGTCAGCACTCAACCATTAAGTATACATCCGCACTCTATGAACGTCGAGAAAGAGAGAAATCGCAGTGTTGCATAAATGAAAGCACACAGCATTGTATGAAATTGAACCAAAAGTAAAAACTCGGCAAAAATTTACCTACACTCGAATAATAGTTCCACAGAGGCGAAAACAAAAACTACAAGCTATTTCTATAGGTTTCTTCTAAATTACAATATTTCAGGAGGAGAATTGGTTTAGACTTTTTTGTGAAATTAATTTTAAAATTGGGTTCTGGCTTTATAAGCATAAAGCAGACAAATAAAAATTGTAGAACAAGGTTGGAAATGATAAATTTTGCAAAATTTGGTTTCAAACGAAAAGGTTACAATTACAATGAAAAAAGGGAGTGAATTAAAAAATGTGAAAGATCACAAATCTGATTCAATATGTTTCATACTTTTTTTGAACATCTTGAACATAAGGAAGTTACAATATTTATCACGAATTTCACAAATTCTGATTAGGGTATGATAAAGAAAGAGTAATATCGTAAGTTTCTATGACACAGGGAAGTTAATATGATTTATCTTGAAACGATTAATTGAATATTTTAAGAAAAATAATATTAGAAGTTTCTGTAACGCAGGGAAGTTAATGATTCGATTCATCTTGAAATAGTTCATTGAAAATTGAATATTTTAAGAAAGACGTGGAGAATCTTGGCATTTATTACGGCGGAGAGACAAAGCAAGGAGTAATAGTAAGACTGCATAGAATTCAAATAGAGCCGGAGGGAAGCAGGTATCAGAGTTAAGCGAAAATACATGCATAAAGGAGTATATTCTGAAGCATTGCTGGCATATGCTGGCAAGGGAACAGACAGAGAAGCGTTTAGGAATGTTAGAAGCAGAGAACATGTATCCTCATCTCTACAAGTACATGTGAATTTCGAACGAACACATTGTAGGAGAATTCGATAGAACTGCCGGCAAAACAAGTTACAGATTGGGATGAAAACTGCGTCGCTTCAGAGAGTTACATTTATATATACATGTACACAGAGATATATATAGAATTCAGAAAGCCGTGAAATTGCCAAATTGCGAATACTTCTATAAATATTATGAACATCAAATAAATCCTTTTTAAGCTTTTAAAGTAGTATTAACAACATGGAAACGTTAAGACGAAAAGCTGACGATTATTTTCAACACGTAAGAGTACTATTATTCCTGCAAGCTTATAATTAACTAAAACGTAAAAAGCTAGTCTCCACTTTGAACAAATAAGGATTTGTATTTAGAATTTGTAAATGTTATTAAATTAAAATAATAAAACGGCACAAAACTATCAAAAGTCCTAACAATTTTCGAGATATTTTACTTTCTATTTTGACTTCTACAAAATCTAATTCGGCATAATTAGGTTCGCAATAAGACTCAAAAGCAATTGAGGCAATAAGGTAAGAAACTAATACTTTCAAAGTGTCTGCAAAATCCCGCCAAGCTTTTTCCATGCGAATTATTATTTTCAACAAGTCTCCAAAATTACGCCAACCTTTCTAGATGCAAAAAGGATCTACGGAGAGAAATCATTAAAAGCTCTAAGCATCGCAAAGGTATATTAAGCAATTCATCAGCAATTTAAATTTACATTTGACAAAAATTAGGATTTTAAGTATTGTCGACAAGAATTGTTGTAAAAACGTAATTAATAATTATTTTCAAAATCTCTGCAAAATTTCACCGAGCTTTTTAGATGCGAAAAGGATCCACGGGGAGAAATCACTAAAAGCTTTACCCATCTCCATGTTATTTTAAGCACTTCAGCAAAAATCGAATTTTTTTTTAAAAAACGTGGATTTTAAGTCCTGTTGACAAGAATTGTTATAAAAACGTAAGAAATTAATATTTTCTACATCGCTCCAAAATTCCACCGAGCTTTTTAGATGCGAAAAGGATCCACGGATAGAAATCTTTAAAAGCTTTTATTATCTTCATGTTATTTTAAGCACTTCGTCAGCAATTTTAATTTTCGTTGTTAAAAAATTTGGATTTTAAGATTTGTCAACAAGAATTGTCAAAAGGTAAAAAATTATTACTTTCAACAAGTCTCTGAAATTACGCCGAGCTTTTTAGATGCGAAAAGGGTCCAAGGAGAGAAATCAATAAAAGCTATATGCGTTGCAAAGATCTTTTAAGCACTTCATCAGCAATTTAAAAGTAAATTTAAAAACATTAGGGTTTTAAGTATTATCAACAAAAATTGTTGTAAACACGTAAGAAATCAATATTTTCAACATGTCTGCAAATTTACGCCGAGCTTTTTAGATGCGAAAAGGGTCCACGGATAGAAATAAATAAAAGCTCTATGCGTTGCAAAGATCTTTTAAGCACTTCATCAGCAATTTAAAAGTAAATTTGAAAACATGAGGATTTTAAGTATGGTTGACAAAAATTGTTAAAAAAACGTAAGACATTAATATTTTCAACATGTCTGCAAAATTACGCAGAGCTTTTTAGATGCGAAAAGTCTCCACCGATAGAGATGAATAAAAGCTCTATGCGTTGCAAAGATCTTTTAAGCACTTCATCAGCAATTTAAAAATAGATTTGAAAACATTAGGATTTTAAGTATGGTCGACAAGAATTGTTGAAAAAACGTAAGACATTAATATTTTCAACATGTCTAGAAAATTACGCCGAGCTTTTTAAATGCGAAAAGGGTCCATGGATAGAAATAAATAAAAGCTTTAACCATCCCCATGTTATTTTAAGTACTTCATCAAAATTTCAAATTTTCGTTTGTAAGAATTAAGATTTTTAGTATTGTCGGCAAAAATTGTTATAATTACGTAAACAATTAATATCTTTAAAGTGTCTGTAAAATTCCACCAAACTTTTTATATATGAAAAAATTTCACGGATAGAAATAATCAAAAGCTGTAACTGTCTTCATGCTATTTTGAACACTTCATCAAGACATTTACTTTAAATTTTTCAAAAATTAGCATTTTAATCATTGTCAAGAAGAATTGATATACTATGTAAGAATTGATATTTTCAAGATATCTGCGAAATTCCGGCGAGATTTTTAAATTCCAAAAAGGTTGTGGGAGTTTCCTAATCATCTTTGAGATATCTTAAGCATTTTTTCGATTCTCTAAATTTTTTAGTATGTGGAGACGATAAATAAAAAATAAAAAATAAAATAAAAAATAAAATTTGGAGACGATATGGTTGAAACGTGTTTTTTCTGTGCTAGTTAATAATAATATGAATAAAAAATATTTTAAATCATGCAATATTGTACATTTATTAAATTTTCATAACAGTAGAAGCAGTTCTAGGATAGTTCTGCTAGACAGCGCCAGTAACGACTCATGGAGAACCAGAGTAGACCACACTCCATGAGTAGTTTCTACAAGGGTTATTTATGATAGGAAAAATGTTTTCTCTATTTTTAAAAAAAGGTTTAAGAGCCGTGCGTTAAGCTGAGCGAAATTAATGAAGCCTTTTTTGATCAGCGAAAAAGAGAAGAAGAATGAAAGAAAGTTATGGAGAAGTCCGACGGATAGAAAGCCCCTGAGGTTAAAAGAAAGGGCGTATGATTAGTTTTTCTCGGAAAGAAGTAGTGTGCAGATGAGAATCGAGATCGAAATTACAGGAGTTCTCAGTATTCCCATATGTTTTTTTGCTTACTTCAATCGCATTAAATATGCATGAAACGCTATTTTACTTCTAACTCCTTGGCGATTGTGTATTCAAGAATAAACAAATCACAAAAATATGTTTCATTTTTAAAAATAAATATATCACAGAAATATGTGTCTTTTTATAACAGTTGGTATTTTTTTGGAGGAAATATAAAATAACGACACATTTTTTTGTTATTCAATGTCGTTCTCCAGAAAGGTAATAGAAAATTTGTAAAAAAAACTTTTTTATTACAATTTTAATAAACTATTGTTCTCGTTTGAATGAATATTGTGTTGAAGTTTGTAACAAATTTTATTGTTAATTAATTAAATTTTACAGCGGCATGCGAACGAATTTGATATTTAAACCAATTTTATATTGGTTCCTGTATCTAGACATATATGTACGTCTATGTAGACATACATTTTATACCAATATAGACATTATGTACATCTATGTATCTATATAGGCACATTCTGTACACCCATATAGACATATATTTACACCTATATGAAAATATCTATATCGATTGCATATTGCTATAACTATAGACTTTTATACTGACAATTAAATAAGTTGTTAGTGCTTTCAACAATATTGCTTTAATAAGATTGAATGGAATAGAGTATGAACTTGAATTAAAAACAAATATTTTAAAATACTTTAATCCACGGTTTGATTTTCCAATATTGAATGAAGTAGCTAACGACCCAGATACAGTTGAAAGCTGATACTCCAGAAATGTATTGTTTATTTTAGATTAAAATCACAATCATTGGAAATTTCAAATCGAAATAAATTTTAAAAAAACGTTTACTTAAATGTCAACCTTCAACTTTTGGAAGTGCTGACACAAATGTTATTTCAGTTGAAAGCATCTAATGATAAAAATAAATTGATAAATTCATTTGGAAATTACAAAAGTTATTAAACTTATAAAAATTAAAAAACATACAAAAATTAAAAAACTTACAAAAATTAAAAAACTTACAAAAATTATAAAACTGACAAAAATTATAAAAATTATAAAAACTGAAAGTAATACAAAAATAAAAATGAATAGGATATTAATGATTATTTAATACAACAGTCTAATTCTAGCATTTGAAAAAATAAATGATTGAAAAACAAGTTTAAAATTTATGTATACAATAAAAATAAAACCAGGAAAATTTCGTTAAAAATTTATTTAAAAAAAATACAAAACCGTATTCTTATAAACTCGTGTATAAACTCTAAAAAGAACAACAAAAAAAGAGCTGCAAAAGTCACGAGATTTTTTTAACAAATGAATTTAAAATATTCAAAGAAGGAAGGTAAATCACGAGAGAGTCATGCGAAAAAATCCAAACGTCGCATAAAATCTGGAAAGCTCAAGAGAGACTGAAAGCAAGATTTTTTCTGATTTTTTTTCTCGTGGAAATCGTTCGCGGAAATTCTGATAGCCTCTTCTGTTCGACAAATTGTGCTGCGCGTGGAAGCAGACGGCTCTGGTCCATCGATTCTCCCTGGTGTGTTAACATCATAGTGCTTCGGGATTCCGACGTTCGGTTTTAATTAATCAAATGTAGAGGAGAATCTCTATTTTTCTCTCACAACTCTCACGAGCCTTCCCCGCCTCCAAAAATCCCGAGAATAATCTCTTATTAATCTTTCTCTTTCCAGACAAACAATTGTTCTTATTTATCAAAAAAGAGCTTTGAAATTTTGCTACTGCTTTTTAGAAAATAATTTTTATCAAATGTTTCAATTTTTTCCAAAGTTTTTCAAATTAAAAAGAAAGATAAATAATTAAATAATAATAATATGGAAAAATGGAATACACTAGGACCTCTAAATAATGCTTCGGCGAATTAGAACATCTGTAAAGCAATAATGGTGTAGAAGTGAAAAACGGGAGGTTGTAGTGTAGGATCACGATAATTTAAATGATAGCTGTGTCATGAAAATGTAAATACAGCAGGACCTCTAACTAATGCGTCTGTGAAGTAGACCTGCTCAAGGCCAGTAAATCAATAAAAGTGAATATGGTGTGGTAACATTACTTAGAGGTACCAGTGTAGTAGCAAAATGTTGTACAATAACGATGACAAAAAGAGCAAATACACTGGAACTTCAATAATGAATTCGGGTACTCTTTATTAATTTTGCTTCCTCATAGAGAAGCATTGTTTATTATTTTGTTATTCATTATTATTAATTAATTAATAATTATTATTAATTTATACTATTCTACATCCTTATTTATATCAATATTGATCCGCTGCTCTATGTTGAAGGCAAGCAAGTTAATAAAAACTCCTAAGTGGAAAGCGCTTTAGTTAGAGGTCCCAGTGTATTTACATTTTCCATGTGACCATTATCGTCTAAAGTATTTTTTGTTTATACTTATTTTTATTTTTACTACACTGGGCCCTCAATCACTATTGGTGGCGCATTAATCAGAAGCTCTAGTGTATTAAAATGAAAGCTTTACAATAACGTTCAAATCAAAAAAATGTTTATATTTTGTTTCTTGTAGGTTTTTATTTCAGGTCCACACTAAACTAATGCATTAATCAGATCGATGCATCCTTGCTCAAGGTCATAATAAAAGGCGTCTTAATTCGAGGTTCCAGTGCACTAAAAAATATTCCAAACCATCAGAAGGCAATCAGTGTACAAAATGTTGATAAAAATATGAATATTTGAGATAAAGGGCTATAAGAAAATTAAAAAATGGACTCTAAATGAGAAAAAAATGGTGTTTTGGAACATTGCTCTGTGCAGGGATGGATCATTGATCACTGATTGCCGACTTAGCTGCTGGCCTAGAGGCACCTGATGACCTCGTTACCACACTACTTTGGACAGTAACGACTTTTCAATCTAACGAATCCTTCCTCTCCACATCTCAAAAGGTTTTCTTGAAAGCTTTCTCCCGCGACAAAAGAAGTCGATAAGACTTTGGAGATTCAACCTCCATTTCGAGCTTTCATTCAAGTTTCCAACAGCGTGTAAACACAGCATCACATTGATTATCTAGTTTCGAAATTCAATACTTCCAGAACATGCTGAAAGCTTGTATTTAAAAAGCCAATGGAATAGGGGAAATCGATAAATAATTAAACACATGAGTCTAATTAATTCACGTATTTCTAAAGATGATAGATATACATATGTATTGTACGTTGAATTATTAATTTTCAACTTTTCACTTTTAGTTTACTTGAGATGATTCTGTTCTTTGAAACTAGCTCTTTAAGAAGTCATAAAGCTGCAGCATAAAGGGAATAGCTATCTCGCATCTTTGACATAAATAATAGGAAATAGTGAAATAGTTTCCGGGGCTCTTTAGCTGAAATTAATTTTCTTCTTAGACGGGAAATTTATGGTCTCCAACAGGTTTCTTTTAGTAGATGTAAATTTTTTATAAATTCTGTTTAGAAAAACTGACTTTTTTGTTGCGCTAATTTTGCCATTATTATCTCTCTCTTTTTTTTCAATATCCCTATTTTTCTTGTAAAGTTAAAAAGTATCTATTATTCCTTCTTTTTAGTTTTATTATATATTGTGGAAATTTCCTGAATACTATACCTTGGTCTTTGTTATTAACATTTTATTGAAATTCTGCTTATTATCTCTGCTTTTATCCTCATTATAATAAGTTTTTAAACTTTCTGTTCCAATTATTCTCTCTTTCATTCCATAGAAAATACGTTTTTTCTCTTTTTTTAAAAAATGCATTCTATTTTTATTTTGTTTATTTTAATTCGAAACATTGTTGAGACATTACCAATTTTATGTTTAAAAATTTGTTTTAATGTTTCTTTCTATTTTTTACTATTGAAAAAATACATTGTAAACTAATAAAATATTTTGAGTTTACAAAGAAACGTGATAATTACAGTTATTGTAAATAATCAGAAATGAATTTGAGGAATTCAAGGAGATTGCTGCAAGTGTGCAAAGATTGTTTAAGAGCTTGATAAACGATTTACGTTTTTTTTAAATTCCAAAGAAATTCCATAAACCTGGGGCTAACACATTCCGAGTCTTAAATGGCTCTATAAAAATGAAGAGCTCTTATAAAAATATAAAATATTAAAAGCTATATTTCACTTAGCAAATTGACAATTTTTATTTTCGAGCTTTTCTGACGTTTTACGTAAAATTTTAAAACACGTATCAAATCAGTTAAATTAAAATTGCATTAATTAACACAAATTAAAACTGTAGTAAATAATTACTGTAATAAATAATGATAAAACTGTATATTAAATAATTAGAATTAAAATTCTCTTAAATAATTTGAAATATTTAATTATTTAAAATTATTTATTTATTTAATATTTTATTATTTGAATGAATTTGAAATAAAACTATATCAAATAATAAAAAATTCTTTCATAATTTTAAGATTTTTGAAATTTAATACTGGGGTTATAAAATTTAATTAAACATTTATGAGGCAGAATATAGTAAACTAAACTTTTATGAGATAAGATTGATGAGATGGGATTCATCTTTAATCTATTTACCATTAAGGAAGCACTTTATGAAAATAAATTTTTTAAATTAAATGAATACCTTGCGCTAAAAATTTAACTAAGCTTTCAAGTAGTGACTTTCAAAAAGTCCTTTTTAGGTTGAGTTCTGTTTGCATTTTAATTATATTTAATGTAACTTTACTTATGAAAATTGAAGGGAAAATAAATAAGTTAATGAGATGTTTTTAAAAACGAAAGTCAGAAGAGCACACTTCCAACTGTTGTCATTAACGGATTCAAAAATGTCGATCCACTTTTTAAAATATTGTATACACGTGTCATTAATAATAATTAATGTCATAAATAATAATTAATTATTAATTAAACTGACCAAACAACACGTCTCTTTCCCGTCAATTAATTAATGTGAATATTCTAAGTAATGAATTATTCATTTATTATTCGCCAGAAATGAACTGCATATTCTAATTTATGTGTTACTATATTATTAATAATTTTACTATCTTTATCATTTATTATTATATTTAGAATTCATTATTCTTGTTATTATTTATTATTTTTTTCTATCGTTGATTATTTCATTTATCATTCATTACTATATTTATCATTGGTTTTTTATTCTTATTAGCATTTATTACTATATTTATTTTTAATTATTATCTTTATCATTTAATACTATATTTATAATTTATTATATGCAAAATTACTCAATAATATAATTTTCTGACAACGCGTATAATTCAAATACAATAATTCTACCACATTCAATAACAATTCACGAAGAATATTAATCAGAAAAATGTCAAATTACTATTTGATTAAAATTAAATTACAAAAAGCGCCAAACAATTTTTTATAAACAATAAATTATTTCACCAACTACTTACGAAATTGAAAATATGTTAATAAACTCTGTCTGCTTACCTGAAACACACAAAAACAATTTTTGTAAATTTAATTATTATCTACATACAATTTTAATTAGGTTAAAAATGTATTTCAATAAAATTTAATGTTTTTTGTAACATATTCTAATTAAGATTACACCCAACGTGTTACAAAATATAATTAAAATTTATTTTAATTTGCGTTATTGCTAAGAAATTATTCTTTAAATTACTAATTGCGTTTTTATTTAATTTGTCCTTGTCCTATTATTCACTTACTTTAAATAATTGTAAATAATAATGCAAATAATATTAAATATGGTTTTTTTTGCGATCATATAGAAACAAAATTAATAATTAAAATTTTTTAATTTTCTCAATATTAATTAAGTATTATGAAATAGCAATTAATTTTATTAAAAACAGTTTTTATTCTTTATTTAGACATTCTTACAATAATTAAAAACAGTTTTAATCCAGTTAATAATAATTGTTAAAAAATTAATATCAAATATTTAAGCATTTTAAAAAATTGCATTGAATAAAAATTTAATGTTGAAATAAAATGCACAAACGAAAATAGAAAGTAATAATATATGACAATACAATAAAATGCAATTAGCAAAATTTATAACTGTCAAGCTTATTTTAAGCGCCAGTAAATCGAGATTTATTGCCCGTTTGACTTACTTTGAAACGAAATACAGAATCCAATATCTAGATAGAAACTGATCAAATATCAGATCTCTTTCCCGTCAGTGATCCCCCTGAATAAAGATATAATTTCAACAGTAAATCAACAAGTCAATATAACTCAAGAAATCAATTCGTCAATCAAAACGTAATAAAAGTCAATCAAACAACGCTTCCATACATTAGACAAAAGTACGCTTCAAACTTTAAACTCAATCTCATACAGAAAAATAAAAAATACCTCAAAAAATTAAGTTCAATCATGCATAAAAAACCATAAAACATTGATCTCTACCCATAAACTTTAAATTCAAGAACACGCAAATAAATCCGATAGTGAAATTGAACAATCAATTTTAACAAAAAAATTAAAAAAAAACAAAATACAAAAAATCAATTTTTCATAAAATAAACAAGAATGTTAAAAACTTTTCACGGAAATGATAAAAACGCGATTTCACAAATGTAAGCCCAGCGAGAAACGTTAATTACTAATTAAATTTGCCGAAAAGTAATTACTGATGAAAAGTAAACGAAAGGACTAATCGACTTTTTTTAAAACCGCATCTATAAACAAAATGAAAAACAAGAGTCCCTTTACGAGAAAGCAATAGTGTATGAAAAAATTAAAAGGTTGTCGTAATTACTGGCTGTATTTGAATTAGCGGATGCAAACATTCTATGTGAATTTGACGCTATTCGAAATTTCAAACGGGGAGCATTCCAAATATTTGACTGCCGCTATTAGTCACACAGTCGTCGATTGAGACGCAACTCTACTCTGAAATTACTCCGTCGGGAATAATCGATGAATTCAAACTCGTGTTCTGCATTTTGCCCTGTCGACAGTCTTGGCATGATAAGCGATGCCCAGCCCCGTAGTATAGTTCTTGTGCAAAGAGACAATAAAATATCAAATTACGAGGCGGGCAAAGCTTAGTTCACGTTGTCCCATCAGTCGACGACCCTCGTTCACAGGGACGCCAACAACAACACAAGGGAACATGCTCCCGGTCATTTCATTACTGACACGTACAACTACCGAAATTAATATTAATGTTTCCAATACAAGAAAATCGATAAACAATCGACAAAGTGTCATTTTGCGTGCGGAGCACGTCATTTTATATTTTCACTCGTGTATGTAGCAGAAAAATCGTAGATGCGCTTTTAACTGCAATTATAGAATTTTTATCATGACAAAAATTTTTTTAACATCAAGAAAGAGTTTGTAAAGTTTAAAAAGAATTTTTATCGTCAAGAAATCATTTTTACCGTCAATAAACAAGTTTTTTCATAAAAAAAATTTCGACGATCAAAAAAATATTTTTAAAATCAAAAAACAATTTTAATTATTAAAACACAATTCTTATCATCGAAATACAATTTTATATCATCCGAAGACAATTTTTATTCTAAAAAAAACTTTTTATCATGAAAAAAAGTCTTTACCATCAAAAAACAAATTTTATCATTAAAAAACAAATTTTATAATCCAAAAACAATTTTTATCATCGAACCACAATTTCATATCATCCAAAGACAACTTTTATCCTCAAAAAACACTTTTTATCATGAAAAAATTCTTTACTATCAAAAAACAATTTTTTACCTTTAAAAAACAATCTCCTTAAATTAATTGTAATATCACATGGTTATATTCTCATTTATAAAAATAAGAATTATTAATATATAAACTACTGTCAAATAGGTAAAAACTTTAATGAAACTATCCTATTAATTTTGTGTTTGGATTAAATGTTAGTAGACGAGCTGATTCTTTATATAAAATAAATTTGGCTTCTGAACTGCGAGAAATGTAATGTGATTGCTCCACCATGCGCCGTTTAGCTGAACTAAAATCCACAAAACTTTCGTCTGCTAAACGCGGGAGTATTTGAAAATGTCAAATACTATTTCTTAAAAGAGTATGAAAATCAACTAAGAATTGATGACTTTATTAAGTAGTCAATACTATTTTTGTTATCTGATTAATAATTTTATTAATTGTTTATTGATTCCTATATTTTTTTTAAAAAAAATTTTAACACTTTTAAATATTCCCGCGCTTAGCAGACAAAAGCTGTGCGGACTTTATAGTTCAGCTCAGCCTCACAAGGTAGATGAATATTCAATCAAATGACAATTCTTTAATATATTAGAGATAATATAGTAAATAGATAATAGAGCAATAATTATCACGATTATCTAATTGTAAGAAGACTAAGACTGTAATTGTAAGTATACTAAAATAAAATTTTGAGGTTAGGTGTGCTTGAGTCAAACTCAAAATTCTATTGGTTTTTGTTCACGCATGCTCGCAGTATTTAATTGTGATAATTAATTCAACCTATCAGAAGCTGCATTTTTCGCGCGCTATTGGAAGAATTTATTAATGAAACTAAGAATAAAACTACACACTAAGAATTTCGTAATTCGCCTTCGTAATAAAAACTACTTTTCGATTTGAGGTTATGTCGATCGAATGAACGTCCTTAAGCAGAATTCACTTGCGAGTTTTCCGTATCTAGGCTGTAATAAATTTTGTTCAATAAATATTCTACAAATAAAAATGACATGATTTTTAGAACCTCAATTAGTAGAAAAATCGTAAAAAATTGAACAGAAAAATAACTAGAATTTTTGCGAAATCTTTAACTAACTTTTAGTAACTTTTTATTACAATTTACGTAAATGATTAGAAATGCTAAAATAAATTGTTAAAAAGAACAGTGAAAATTCTGGACAAAGTTTTACTAATTCTAGAGAGTTCATTTATTATAAAATATCTATTGTAAAATATTCTAAATAATCTATATATATATTTTTAGAAAAATATATAGAGCAAAAAAAATAGAAGCGATAGAAAAACAAAAAAGCAATAGAAACAACATTGTTTTATTGACCCTGTGTACATGACACAATCATCCAATAAATCAATATTTCAAAGTTAATTTTTAAATCATGTTGAAAATGTATTTTCGTTTGGTGCATTAAACAAGAAAACAGACCTAGTGAATAATAAATCTAATTGACACTGTAAATAATAAATCCTGGTAACGTATAGCAACACAGCTCAATTTTTATCAACCCGTGCTGGAAAGAGAGTAAATTTTTAATCCGTACTTTATCGGGAATCCAACATGGGCACCAGTAGAATATGTTAACTAATCCCCATAGCGGCGATCTAGCAAGAGTTATAAACTTGTCAGAGCATAATTAATAATCCAAGACATTAGCGAGGCTCGAATCTCGATATAGTAAGGTTTCTCGATAAGGAGATGCTAGTAAGTGGTACGAAGTGCTTTCAAAGTATGAAATAGTAATTAGTCACAGTAATTAAATACAGTATATCTATATCGTGATTCTATATAACGATTTAGCTCCACATCAGTGAATGAACGAAATTTAGAAGAAGGGGTCACACAGTAAACGACTCTCGGGATGACTTAATGAAGATCTAGAGCCTGTATTTTATACCGATCGATCATTCAAAAGCAGTCTTGTCGACAGTATTCCACGTCGTCAGTATTACTTGTCGTCAACTTTCTAATTATTATCGCTGTTTATCGATGTCGTTTTATTCGAGAAGAGACTGCTTACAGTTGCAATTTAATATAAAGATGGAGGTTAAAATTCCTCCTACATGCCAGAAAGGAATCTAATCAATATCAGCAACTTTTCCTGAGTTAGAACCGCAATTTCTGTACAATTAAACTTTAACTATTAACTCTGGGCCATTAAGCTTAATTGTACAATTTAATCAGTTGCATAAAAGTTTTTCTTCCATTCGGAATTCAGGCATTTGGCTGATGTTTTAACAAACTTGATATGAAATGCTACGTATCATTATAATTGCGAATCATTACATTTGCGAATCATTACAAATGCGAATCGTTACAATTGCGAATCATTACAATTGCGAATTATCACATTTACGAATCATTACAATTACGTATCATTCAAATTATGTATATCACTACAAATACGTACACTGAAAAAAATGTATTTGATTCAAATAACCATTTGCTTGTCTATTATCAAATAAATATTTATTTGAACCAAGTAATTATTATTTGAGTCTAATAAACAATAGTTGATTCAAATACAGAAATAATTGATTCAAAT
>WNHD01001213.1:0-20498 GCA_011057455.1 Ganaspis sp. Gsp50
CGTATTTATGCTTTTTGGATGAAATTGGGTTGATTTAGACTATTTTTAGAAAATCGAAAATTGTCACGATTACAATGCTTCCTCTATAAGGAAGCAAAAAGTGAAAAACGAAAAATTTAGAACACAAAAATTGTGAACATGAAATTATAAAAAATAATTAATTGTACACAAAAATAACATCAGAAAATAAACAAAGTAAAAATTAAATTTTTTAAATTTTAAAAACAAATAATTGAATAGAAAAACAAAATCAGATGTGAAAGAAATATACTTAAAAATAGAAACTTTATGGTAAAATAGAAATTCAAGAAAATAAAAGTTAGAAAATAAAGGCAATTTTAGAAGTAAAATTAATTCTTTACAAATCGATAGCAAAACTATTCATTTGCATAAATAATAATGAAAACAAAAATATTAAAGGGAAAAAATTAATAATAATAATAATACTAATAATAATAATAATAATAAGAATAATAAAAATAAAAATTAGAGCATCGGCGCTCTAGAATAAGAAATGTAATTAGATCTTCGAATACTGATAATTATAATAATAGAAAGAATTGCCACAAGAGATCCAACAACGATATAAACTTTTAAAAATATAAATCTCTCAGGCAACCACAGAATTGTAAAATCCAGAGTCTTTTCTTGAGTGTCTGAAAAGAAAAAAAAATCGATTTATTCACATGTTTTTATTACAGTTTTAAAAAAATTTTATTTCGGCACCCAAAATACCTGTTTTTTTAAAAAAAGAAAGGATTTCTTGAAAGGTTCAATATTTTTCAAAGATATTTGACGGTAAACATTCCACGAAAAAAATAAAACAATATGCAAACAAAATTTTATTTAAATCTTCAATGGAATTTCGATTACTATCTAAATTAATTAGATCTTTCCAAAATTTAAGTGCTAAGAAATTTGTTTACCATCCAGAAAGTCTGGAAAATTGTAATTTAATCGAAAACGTTAAATCGTTCGCAATTTCCACTGACAGTAATTTTGAGAAATAAAAATTGACATAGATTATAATTGTTGAATAAAAATTATTGAATTACATATAATTATATTTTATTTAAGGGTACATTTGTACCAATGGGACTTTATAAACCCAGTAGATTTTCCAGATAAATAAATAAACAAGTAAATAATTATTGAAAAATTAGATTCAAATATTGAATTGAATTCTGAATTCAGTAAAATAATATAAATTCAAAATCGTCATTACGATGAATTAAAAAAATAATAAAATCAAATTCGTTTCTGTACGAATTGCAGATTAAATGAATAGATAATAAATGTAAAGAAAAATGTGCAATAAAAAAGAGTTTAGAATTAACACGACTGAAATGTTTCATTTAATGGAACGAGAACGCTCATAATCCGAAAATTGATTCTTTGCCGCTTAGATCTCTTTCTTTGGTAAAAAAATTGAATGTGGAAAAATAACGATTCTTGTAATTTGATGAAAACGAATCTTACTAATATACGCTAATCCATAGCCCATGTTTCGCGTTCCCATTCGATAAGAGCACGTCGGTACTTGTATTTCGTGAACGTCGCCCAAATCTAAACGCAATTGATAGAAAGAAACTTCCTGTGGTGGAAAGAGTTGAATTTCACTAAGTTGATCTGTTGCTGTATCTAAACTCGTATGCATTGCTTTATGTTCGTGAGCACTGAATATAATTTGTGGCGATAGTTCTTTAATGACCTGGAATAAAGCGAAAATAACAAGATATTAACGATACGATAAAACGTAATGAAATATTAGTGTAAAGTATAGAATTTGCATCGATTGTTACTTCTTAATTAAACTAATTGAATTAAAATAATTAATGCAGGGTTTCTACAAATCTTTCTCCCCAAAATTCCATGATTTCCATGAATAAAATAGAAAAATTTCCATGATATATTTAATGCATTTTTTCATTAAAAAAAGGAATTTTTAACTATTTTGTAAGAATTTAAATTACTTTTGAAATTATTAAGGTTTTTTAAAAATAATTTTTTATAGAATTTGAATGACTCAAAATCATTATTTTTAATTTTAAAACGATTTTAAATATTTTCAAGTGTTTTTAAATGTCTTGAAGTATTTTTAAATGTTTTGAAGTATTTTAAAATATTTTTAAGCATTTTTAAACATTCTGAAGGATTTTGAATTAGTATGAAGAATCATAATACTATTAGAATATTTTAAAACATTGGTATTTTATAAATATATAATACCTATTTATAAAATCTTCTGCTTATATTTTATTCAATATTTAAAATACTAATATTATTAAATATTAGTTACTTTGAAATATTTTGGAGTATTTTAAAGTAATATAAAGAATTTTTAAGTATTTTAAAATATTTTAAAGTAATTTTAAGTATATTTAAATATTTTTAAGTATTTTTAGGCTTTTTTAAAAATATTTCACAGTATTGTAAACGAGATTTTAAAAATATTTTGAAGTATTGGGAAGTATTTTTGGGAAAAAGTTTGAAGTAATTTTAAGTATTTTTAAATATTTTCAAGTACCTATTCGGAGGTACTTGCAAACATTTTAATGTAATTTTAAATGTTGTTTGAGTATTTTAAAGTAGTCTGATGTATTTTAAAGTAGTTTTAAGTGTTGTGGAATGTTTTTTTTACATTTTACATATTTTTGAAATAAATATACGGGCAAAATTACCATTTACATAGAATATATATATAATATATATAAATATAAATGTGGCCACAAAACTGTTAAGAATTCTTAACTAAAATATTTTGAAGTATTTTGAAGCATTTTAAAGTATTTTGAATTGTTGGGAAGTATTTTGAATCATTGGAAAGCATTTGGAAATATTTGTAAGATATTTTAAATATTTTTAAGTATTTTGAAGTAATTTAAAGTATTCTGAAGTAGTCTGAAGTGTTTTGAAGTAATATGAAGTTTTTTGGAATATTTTTAAGATATTTTTAAATATTTTTAAATAATTTTAAGCATTTTAAAGTATTTTGAATCATTGGGAAGTATCTGGAAAAATGTTAAAGATATTTTAAGTATTTTTAAATATTTTGAAGTAATTTGAAGTATTTTAAAGCAGTCTAAAGTATTTTAAATTATTTTGAAGTATTTTAAAGTAATTTTAAGTGCATTTAAATATTTTAAAGTGCTTTTAAGAATTTTGGAATATTTTAAAAACATTTTTAGTATTTTGAAATATTTTGAAGTTTTTTCTGTAAAAAAAAAGTAGAAAATTATAAATCTCAATAAATACCATACAGTAAAGAAATTAAATAACAAAAATAAATTTCTATGATATAAATGGAAATTCCATGAGATAGCCATGATTCCATGAGAAATAATGTAATTCCATGAGAATTCAAGTTTTTTCATGTTTTCCAGAGTTGTAGAAACCCTGTAATGTAACTGAATTAAAATAGTGAAACTAATTGAATTAAAATAATGGAACTGATTGAATTGAAATCATTAAACTAATTGAGTTAAAATAATGAAATTAATTGGATTGAAATAATGAAACTAATTGAATTAAGATAATTAAACGAATTGAATTAAAATAATTACAATTATAATTAATTTATATTAATTAATTGTAATTAATTATAATTACAATTATAATTAAAATAATTTCGTTCTCGAGAATCATGAGACTAAATATTTTGATAACAGTAATGAGAGAATCAAAATAAATTTGAACCAAAAAATGTTCTCTCGACATTTTGTGTTGATAATTACTAGCCTATGCGCATATTAGATAAAACATCTTACACACATTTTGTACAAAAGAACCGGGCAAGAAAAGTAGAGGCATATGGCTAAGTACAACGTTCGTTGTGTTTCTTTCGGCATAATCGTTTAAAAACGCATCTTTTGGAGCCGAAGGCATATCATGTACCAATCTATTCACCTAAAACAATAAAAAACATTCATACAACAATAATAAACATTATTTCAACAATAATAAACACTATTTCAACAATATATCATTAATTAACTATAATGCTAAATAAAAAGGAACGAAAGTAATCAGAGTTGTTTCTCACCTTAAAAAAATTAACGCTTTTATAAATTAAAGTATCGGGCTGCGTATATGCGAAATTAAACCTTTGATGAATGCGTTTCGAAACCGTGTCTTCTTCTCCTCCTATGTCGTTATCTCCGGGCAAGTAAATTTTCTACAAAAAGATATCATTTCTCTTTTAACATAATTTATCGACTCATTTTTGCTCTAGCATCAACTTTTAATATTTTAGATTAAAATAGAAAAAGGTAGGTACTTTTTACGCATAAGATAAAGATATTTATAAATATAATTATTGGTGCAAAATTGAAGTACAATTGTCGTACAATTAATAAACAAGTGGAAAACTATGTTCATTTCATGAACATTTTGTTTCCTCATAGAGAAATTTTTTGATTGAAAAGAGTACCCTCAAGTGCAATTTTCACTAGAAATCACTCAAAACGCATCTGTGTACCTGAAAAATGTGTTTTCTGTTGAAAAAATTGATTCTAATAGCTTCTGAATAGAAAAAAGTATAAAATTATATTCATTTCATGAAAATTTTTTTTTGTTTCCTTATGTGTAGATGAATTTTTTACAAAAATCAACCTTTAGCATTTTTTAATAATTCAAAAAGTAAAATTTATTTAAATCTAATTATAAAAATAATTTAAATTTTAAACGAGATTTTAAATTCCATAAATAATTGAAAAATTACAATTTATCTATAAATTTCAGTTGTAAAGAATACTTTATGTCAGTCGATTCCTTTTCTACTAATAATCTACTCTATTTTGGTAAAATATAGACCTTTTTCAGATCAATGGATTCGCTTTTAACACAGAAAATTTTTTCAAAAGGAATTGTCATTAAAAAATAATAATATTAAAAGTTATATAGTAAATAGATTTTTAATTAGCAGAAATAATGAAAAACTATAATTTACTCCTTCAATTTTAGGTAAAATATAGGCTTTAGATAGGTCAATCGATTAGTTTTTTAATGCAAAAAATGCTTGCAAAAGGAACTGTCATTAAAAAATCAAATTTTTAAAAGTTATATTAAAAGAATGGAATTTTAGACGTCAAAAATGATTGAAAATTGTCATTTACTCTATCAATTATTGGTCAAATATAGACTTTATATAAGTCAATTGATTCGTCTCAACACAAAGAATATGATTCTTTCATTGGTGAATTTAATATTTTATTAGGGAAAAAATTTTATCTAAAAAACCGTATTTATTGAAGAAAAAACGATCTCAAAAATGTTTGTTTGAGTATTTCTAAAAATCCCTGTGTCCATTTCTAGATTTTTATGAGTGTAATAACTCTACCAAATTTCATTAAGATCGGTCAAACATCTGGATATTGACCTAAAACTTCGTATTTATGCTTTTTGGATGGAATTGAGTTGATTTAGATTATTTTTAGAAAATCAAAAATTGTCACGATTACAATGCTTCCTCTATAAGGAAGCAATATATTAATATATTATATATATTAATATATTATATATATTAATATAATTAATATGTATAATAAACGTACAATTGGTAGACAATTGATGATAATTATGCTTTGTCATGTTGGCAGATTTAACGATTATAAATAAAATATTTTGCTTATTTGTTTAAAAACTAAATTTTTCAGCAAATTGCATTTACCATTAAGTCTTCTGAGGTAAAGAAAATAGAATTAAATCTGCGTTTGTATTTTTCGAATTCCTCGGTTGAAGCGATGTGACCCTCGTCCATGAGATCTCCAAGGAAAACAATCACATGAGGATCCGCTCGTCTCACAGCCCTTGAAAATGTCTTTGCTAAGTACCTAAAATTGTACATTTAAAGAGACAATTAATACCCTTAATAAAATTAATTAATACAATTAATACAGTCAATCCAATTAATACAAATAATACAATTAATACAATTAATACAAATAATACAATTAATACAAATAATACAATCAATACAAATAATACAAATAATACAAATAATACAAATAATACAATTAATACAAATAATACAATTAATGCCCAATAACACAATTTATTTTATTTTAATAAAAAAACAATTTATTCGCGCAAAAAACTCAGAAATTGAATATCTTTGTGCAAAAAATATCCATGTAAAATTTGCAATCGTTAATAATTTTCCAAAAAAAGTTATTACAAGTCACTGAAAAAATAATGAAGTTGAAACTAAAATTTAAAACAAAATGCAAATAAAATTACATGACGATGATTTTTTTAAATTTGAAAATGTTTGCAAATTCAATTCAAATAAATTAATAATTTCTTACATCATTCGCGTGCGTTGTAGCGCGTATTCAAGTAAATTTACACATCTTATTGCTAGTGAATGTTTAAATTATTTAGGTAATTACCTATCGCTATCCCAAATTGCCAAGGTAGCTCCTAAGTAATTTTCGTTTTGAATACCCAAAATTTGCGGATCTGCGACAAGTAGAACTCTCACGCAATCGGTGCATTCTAGCAAAGTCCATTTCAAACTTTGGATCTCATAGGCGATAAATTCGTTGTACAAAACAACAGATCCTAGTATTAAAGCAAAAATAAACGGTTTTGATCTCATCCTGAAACATCAAAATATTTCGTTTAAATTTTAAAGACCACAAGTAATTTAAATACCACAATAAAAAAGTATAAAAGTAGTATAACAAAATAATAAAAAAAAATTTATAAAAATTAAAATTAATAAATTTTAGTATTAAAATATCTGTTTTCAAATTTTAGGATTAAAAAGAATGTTAACATTAAATAAGGAACTTTATAAAATATTTTATCCAATTATTATAGATACTATTTCTAAAAAAAAACAAGGAAGACTATAAAATTTGAAAACATAATATTAACATTGAAAGAAAATTTGAAATATAAAAGAAAAAGCGGAAGAAAATTCAGAGAAAAATATAAACATATTTACAAAATGGGAAACATTAGAGAAATATAAACAAGTATACCTGAAATTGAGAAAGGTACGTAAGTACCGTTGAAAATTTAGGTAACGAAATGGTAACGAAATAAAAGAAGAGAAAATAAAGGTAAAAATAAGAAAACGAAAATCACATGAAATTGTAGTAAATTATTAAATGATTAAATTTTTAAAACATCCAGAAAATACCTACCTGTAAATTGTGCAATAAATGGAAAAATAAAACTTGATAAAGTGCAAGAATATTAAATAAAAAAAAAATTGTTTTTGCAAATCCAAGAAAATTAAGTTTACATTGAAAAAGCATTAATAAAAACAAAATCGCATATTTTTAATAAAAAAATAAACAGTTTGAAGTCACAAAAAAGAAAAAGAAGAGAGGGAGAATAAGTAACTACAAAAAGTAATTAAAAATAAAGAAAATACGAAAATAAAAAAAAATTTAATACGCGAACCAATCAAAAATTGAAAAAACTTTTAGAAAACCACAAAAGCATTATAAAATTTCAAGAGGATAAGAAAGAATACAATAAAAATGGAAAAACAATTAAATTTGCTTGGAAAATGAATTAAATAGAAAAGATAATTTAGAATTTAGATCAATATAAAACTAAGAAAAATGTCTAGAAGAGAAAGGAAAGAAAATAAATAATAAAATTAGAAAAATGAATAAAAATAAATAATAAAATTAGAAAAAGGAATAAAAATAACTAATAAAATTAGAAAAATGAATAAAAATAACTAATAAAATTAGAAAAATGGATAAAAATAAATAATAAGATTAGAAAAATGAATTAAAATAAAATGAAAAGACTATTTTTAATCATGCTTAAAATAAATAAAATCTGGTAGAAAATGATAAAAGTTAATAAAATTGGTAGAAAAAACAAAAAAGACCAAAGAAATTAAAAATTAAAGCAAAGATTCTAAAAATAAATAAAACAGAGTACAACTGAAAAAAAATCAAACAAAAATTAATTGAAATTGGAGAAATTTTTGCAAAAATAGAAAATAACAAAGGCTGCAGTTAAATTATTTTTTTAATTACAAGATCTAAATTAAACAAACAAAAAAACAAACAAAACAAAATATTTAAATTATTAAAGAAAATTCTAAAGTTTAAAAGTACAATATTTAAAAAAAACAATTATAATTCAGAAACTAAATAGAAAATAAGAAATCAATGCTGTAAAAAATAAAAGTTTATAAAAGATTATAATAAAAAATATAAATATAAATAAACAATTATAAAAATTACTGAAAATTTGGAAACATTGAAAAAGAAGAGAACTAAAGAAAAAACTCGAGAAGCTTTTATGATTCACTTTATTTATAAAATAAAATAAAGAAAAGAACATTTACGGAAATATACCTACTTCAAAATCAAATAACAAAATAAGAAATGAGAATAATACAAATAGGCTTAAAATTGTTAGAAAAATAAATATTTGGTTTCCCTAATATTATAAATTATGATGATATAATACTTTGCGGTTAGTGATTATAGTGAAGAAAAGTCGAATTAGGAAAATGACGTGTGTGTTAATGATTGACTCATCACAGTAAACAAAAATAAAATTGTAAAACATAATTACATAATCAAAATGTGAATCTCACCTGCTTCGTCGTAGCATGGTTTATTACATTAAGTCGCTAAGAAGAAGGTTCATTAACCCGAAAGATATCGGTCAGACCATGTCCAAAATTAAATTGCATTTTTATGTAATTTGCAATTATTTTCGTCCACTGACAGATCGCAGCAACACATGCTTACTTCTTTTTTCATTCCTCTTTAATCGAATTAGCAAAATAGACAAATAATTCTCCCCATTCATTAGCAACTAACAACATGCAAATCACATTAGTAATATGACTTTACTTAATATGTAATTAAGAACAAATTTTATTATTGCGAATTTGTAGGCTTCGTGTTTGTAGGATTCGTATAGTGACAGATCTGACAGTTCGTAAAGCAGACGACACTTGTTTAGGTTAGGTTTACACTGCTGGCGGTAGGTGCAAATGGTGCAAATCTTTTCAATTCTTTAAAAATATCCCAGTATAATGTAATTATATTATTTATGTATAATTATCATTGATTACTTTTTCACTTTGTATATTTTCATTATTCTTTTTTCTTTGCTTTATTGCATGTTTTGATTTTTTTTTCATGACAGATTGAAAACTCGCGCCAATTTACCAGCCAATGAAATGACATTTCTAGTTCAGGTTATGTTAGGAAACAATAAGGTTAGTTTTATTGAGAAAAAGAACTCCGAAAAATGTAAATTTGGTAAAAAAATTCTTCATATAGGTATAACAATGAGAATTTCTGGAGTAAATAAAAATGACATAGATGATTTACGCGTTAATTTCAATTAGATTCGGGCAAGATTAGAGTTGAAGAGGGCAGCGCAGTTCTTTGAAATCCTTCCTCCACGTCGCATCTTTGTTTAACGTCTTGTGTGGTCACGAATATTAAATCATATAAATATGTGGTTATCAGCAGTGTTCTAATAGTTTTTTAATGTGTAGTCGACGAGCGTGTGGCATAAAATTAAAAATACCTTTATAACAAGAGCGACATTTAGTGTTATCGGAAGTGACTTGTGGTGACTTGTTTGTGAATTTGTTACAATTTCAGTGTTACATCAGTGTTACATTTAGAAGCAAATATAGTGCACAAAAGCTCCTTATTTGAACGTGAATTGAATTTTTAATAAGATGCTAATTGTCCGTTTAACCTTCGACTATCAGAGTTGATCTTAATTCTGTTAGCTTTATCCTCTCTAATGGCATATGCCTTGAACTTTCAACGTTTTCAATGTCAACATCGGAGGCAAATTGTTTGGTTAGGAACGCCTTCGACACATTAGAAAGATTTTGCGAGTTTTATTGACTTTTTTTAAACAATGATATTGAAGTGATCGCAACGTATGGAAAAATCGGAGCTTATTTTTTCGTCCACTCGTGTTTTAAAGTGTGATTATAGTGCGTCTGGACTTGAATGATTTTGACAATAATTTCAAGATCTAATTTCAACGGATTGTAATTCCTTTATTATGTAAATAAACAAAAGTCTCCAATTCAGCGATATTTTTCGTATCAAGGAGCAAAAATGGGTTCGATTGCTTTGGAAGAATACGAGCTGATGAAAGACTCAAAATATCGAGTGTAAGTAACGGTTCTTTCATTATCTTTCATTCTGGGAAAAAGTAATTTTCTAAGTAAATGAGTTTAAATTCGAATTAACGAACTTGTGAAAAATATGTTCATTCTCGAATTTTTAGTTTCTTGTATCACTTTTCTGTTAAAACCCTCTTCATTGATCATTTTCATTTTTAAAAGAAGCAATAGAATTTTATCAACAAGAAAAATCGACATTTTTGTAAGCAAACTATTAAATAGTTATTACTGTTGATCGTAAAATTCAAAAAGCTTTTTAATTACATCATTTAAAAGGATCTTGTATCAAGTGAATGACTTTAAAATTCCTGAATGTAGATTACAGAAAAAAATGTAATCGAGAATTTTGTCCTTGTAATTATTTCATTTATACCTCATGATTCGTCATTATTTAAATAACTAGGCATTTTTTTATCTTTGAGAATTTTTGAACCTAAATTCTCGGAACACCAGATATAATAAGGTGAACAAACTTTAAACCAATTTTGTACAATTTATATACAATTCAAGTTAATCATGAATAATGTTTTACGTATGCGGATTTTATTCGAAACATTTTTTTGATTTTACAATTCGATTTTACGAAAAAAAGAAATAAATATAAAAATTCATTATTTCAAACATTGAACATTCATTAGAACCAAATTTTGTTTTTGCGTATAAAGAAACAAATAAACAAAAGTTAATCTCCTTATTCACGGATGCTGATAAGAGAGCAAATTTCTTTAATTAACGTTGATTATAGAATGCAGATGATGAGTTTATTCGTTAATTTTGAAAATATTTTGAACATTTAAAAATCGATTTTATAATGCGCTGATGTGAGCGATTATGCGCTTTATAAGTGCATTATTATTTATTTAAGATTATCTATTTAATAATAAATTTGGATTATTTATTTTAATTTAAATAAATTGTTAAAATATTGAAATAAAGGAATTGTTGTTTTGAATATAAATAAACTGTCAATATCTTGAAATAAAATTATGAATAGTTCTTTTAAATTTAAATAAATTGTTAAAAATCTTGTAATATAACTAAATAATGGAAAATAAATAATAATGTACATTGGTACTTTAAGTAGCGCAAATAAATTTACGTTTACGCTTTGAAATACATTGAAAAAATTGAATACAGTTAGAGATTGATTTGAACCTAAAAAAGTATGTTATTTAAATAAATAAAACTCTGTTCAGTGGAGCGTTTATTGTCCAGTGTCATGAAATATGACAATGAATTCATTGTTACGTAAATCGTATTTGCAGGATACAGGTGTCAATCGAAGAGAGTTTTTAATATGATAATGATCTAGATTTAAACAAAGAAGGGCATCGACAATTAAAATAACGTTATTATGAATTTTATTTACTACTTTTCTTAATTTTTAAGAATCATCTCGTTTCAAAATACAACTTTTTTACTCTTTTATCACAAGTACATCATTTTTAATCCTTTGAACATTTTTTATTTTCTTTATTTTTTGCTTTTATGCCTTAAACATTCTCAAGTCTTTAAATATTTTTTAGCTAATTAACTTTGTTTTTAACTAATTAACAAAGCAGGATTTCTACAACTCTGGAAAACATGGAATTCTCATGGAATTTCATTATTCCTCATGGAATCATGGAATTCTCATGGACTTTTCAATCATGTTATGGAAATTTATTTTTGTTATTTAATCTCTTTACTTTATAGTGTTTATTGAGATTTACCAAAATTTTATACTATTTTTTATACAGAAAAAACTTCAAAATATTTCAAAATACTTAAAATGTCTTTAAAATATATTGCAAAATACTTAAAAGCACTTTAAAAGACTTCAAGCTACTTCAAAATACTCCAGACTGCTTCAAAATACTTCAAATTACTTCAAAATATTTAAAAATGCTTAAAATTACTTTAAAATATTTAGAAAAACTTAAAACTACTTTAAAATACTTCAAATTATTTTAAAATGCTTAAAACTTCTTTAGAATATTTCAAAACACTTAAAACTACTTTAAAATACATCAGGCTACTTTAAAATACTCAAAAATACTTAAAATTACATTAAAATGTTTGCAAGTACTTCCCAATAATTCAAAATATTTTAAAATACAAAAAACTTGCTTCAAACTTTTGCCCAAAAGTACTTCCCAATACTTCAAAATATTTTTAAAATCTCGTTTACAATACTTTAAAATATTTTTATAAAAGCTTAAAAATACTTAAAAATATTTAAATACACTTAAAGTTACTTTAAAATATTTTAAAATACCTAAGAATTCTTTAGATTACTTTAAAATACTTCAAAGTAATTCAAAGTAACTATTTAAAAATATTAGTATTTTAAATATTAAATAAAATATAAGCAGATTTTGAAATACCAATTTTTAAAAATATTCTAAAAGTATTATGATTCTTCATACTATTTCAAAATCCTTCAGAATATTTAAAAATGCTTAAAAATATTTTAAAATACTTCAATACATTTAAAAATACTTTAAGACATTTAAAAATATTTCAAGACATTTAAAAACACTTGAAAATAATTAAAATCGTTTTAAAAAATTAAAAAAATTATTTTGAGTAATTCAAATTCTATAGAATATAATTTTTCCAAAACCTTCATAATTTCAACAGTAATTTAAATTCTTACAAAATATTGAAAAATTCCTTTTTTTAATGAAAAAATGCATTAAAAAATATCATGGAAATTTTCTATTTTATTCATGGAAATCATGGAAAATTCATGGAATTTTGGGAAGAACATTTTGTAGAAACCCTGCAAACGCATTTTATCTGTGTTTTTTAACACTTTTTTATCTAATTGGGGGCTTTTTTAATATTTTAAACATTTTTTAACAAATTAAACGTTTTTTCGTTTAAACATTTTTTATTAAACGGTTTTTCATCATTTGAAATATTTTTAATTCTTGAAACCAATTTTCAATCCTAAAAACGATTCTTTTGATCCTTTAATATACAATTTTTATCTTTTAAAACGATTTTTAATCCTTTAAAACAATATTTTAATGCTTTAAAAGAATATTTTAATCCTTTAAAAGAATATTTTAATCCTTTAAAACAATATTTTAATCCTTTAAAGCAATATTTTAATCCTTTAAAGCAATATTTTAATCCTTTAAAATAATATTTTAATCTTTTAAATCAATGTTTAAAGCAATTATAATTCTTTACAGTAATTAATCCTCGCAAGTTTCAGTCTCATTGTTTTTAAACAAAAATTGTTCCTTTTAGCAATTCTTTAATCCTTCAAACATTTTTCAGATGTAAAACTTATTTTTTCTACGTCAAAAGCGCCTTACTTTGCAGTTAATTAAAGTAAAAAAAAAACATCAGAATTAAAAAAAGACCTGAGTGTCATTGTGTTGAGAAAAGTTAATTAAATTCTGAATAATCAACACGGATTTGTTTTATTTATTAAAACTACATTTTTTTACTTTTACCAATATTTAATTTAAATACAAATTACCATTTACATCCATTGCAAATTTATTATTACTTCTAAACTATTGTTTTACGTTGCAAATATGAAAAATATAATTTTCTGTTATTCTTTTTCTGTAATAAATAAAAAAAATATTTGTATTCAAATTTATTCGAAGCTATTGTTTTATCTAGATAAGACGCAAAAATCAAATGTACAAAAATTGCCAAATTAAGAAGAAATGATTTATATTCAAATTTATTCTATTCTTCGTAGAGATAAAAGAACAAAATATAAAGAAACATTTTAGAGTTAAGAAAAATCCAGTTTTTAATTAATTGAGAAAAGGAAAGAAATTGTAAAAATGGAAAAACTTGAAAAATTGAAAAAAATCGTGAAAAAGGAAGAAATTGTAAAAAGGGAAGAAATTATTGTTAAAAGGGAAAAAATTGTAAAGAGTAAAGAAATTATAAAAATGAAAAAAATCGTAAAAATTGCAATTCAGTTTGTAAAATCATAATTGTAATTATAAGATATAATTTTTATTTAAAAGAATAAAGGAATAATATTAATTAAATTTAAAAAAAGACAAAATTTTGAAAACACTCAAAAGCACCTTTTTGGCACATAATTTTGTTTCGCATAAAATTTTTAAAATTTTCAATAAATTGTAAATATTAAATTTTTTGTATATTTTGAATTTTTTGTATATTTTGTATTTTTTTTTTATTTATAATAATAAAGTATTTTATACAAATTCAAAAATTGACAGAAGTTGAATGTCGTATACCATTTTTAATCAACAACGATTAAGAATATTGAGCAAAAATTCAAAAATTTGGTTTTAGTTTATCAAAGAAATAATTCATTTCGAGTTCTGAACTTTCAAATGAACAAAATGTTTACGCGTTTAGTTTTTGATAAATCATATTTGTTTAAATTAATATTAATTATATTACATTAAAATAATATTCATTTACATAACAAATATGCAAATACAAATATGTAAATACAAATATGTAAAAAAAAAAATTTAAATACACATATGTCAATAAAATTTATATATAATATATTTTAAAAATAATGAATTAAGATTATTTATTTAGTATAAAAAAGTGAATCATCTGCAAATAAAGTATGACCCTTTTCTACAAAAGTACAAATACGAAAATATAAAAACGAAACATGATATTGATAGTTGGCAACGTTTTTTTTCATTTACTGAAAATAAAGAAATAATTTATCGATTTGCAAATTTTTAAAAAAAACTTGTGTACAATCCCAAAGATTGTATTCTGTCTTATCATTTTATAAAGTCGATAAATAGAGTTTAGAATTGTGATTAAATGAAGAAAAATATGCCTTTTAGTTTCTCGTAAAAGTAAAAAAAAACGTTGCAAACTCTATTATTATTTAACTGATTATTTAATTGATAAACATAAATTGAGATAAATTAAGATGTTAATTTATATGTTTGTTTTTTGCAGCTACGTCTCAGCCGTGGACAAAGCTTTAAAAAATTTCGAGTACACGAGCGAATGGGCAGATTTGATATCAGCTTTAGGAAAACTTAATAAAGTGCTCCTAAGTCATATGAAATTTCCGGTTATTCCGAGAAGAATAAAGATATCGAAAAGATTAGCACAATGCATGCACCCTGCTTTGCCGTCTGGAGTTCATCTCAAAGCATTGGATACATACGATATTATTTTCAAATGCATGGGAACAAATAGACTCAGCCACGAGCTATTTATTTACAGTGCTGGTAATTTGTCTCAAAAAATTAATAACTCACGTCTTAATTTTCTTATAGCTACATAAAAAACCTATTTATCTTTCTCCAGAAATTTATGAAAAAATGAGAATGTAAAAATGGAAATTTTTCAGTTTCATCAGAAAATTATGAAAAAATGAGAATGTAAAAGTGGAAATTTTGCAGTTTCATCAGAAAATTATGAAAAAATGAGAATGTAAAAATGAAAATTTTTCAGCTTCACCAGAAATTTATGAAAAAATGAGAATGAAAAGATGTAAACATTTTTTCTACATGATGAAGCAAAATGGAATGAACATAACAGGGATCAGAGTTCGTCCCCTTTTTTTTACCTAATTCCTTTTTTTACTCTTTTACCCTTATTTTCCCATTTTTTTTAAGAAAATCCCCTGAAACACCTAAAATCGAGTATTTTAAAATACAGTATTTATCGAGTATAAGTTTTTTTAAATAATTTTTCAACAATAATACTTCAGACTATTTAAAAATACTTCAAATATTTAAAAATACTTCAAAATATTTAAAAATACTTAAAATTACTTTAAAATACTTGAAAGACTACCTACTTCAAAATGCTTCAAATTATTTTTAAAAATGTAATAAAATATTTCAAAATATTTAAATATACTTAAAATTACTTTAAAATACTTCAAAATATTTAAAGATACATCAAAATAGTTCCAATTTTTTAAAAATATTAGTGTGCTATTAAAGTGTTAAATAATTCATAAAAAGATTTTAAAGAATTTAAAGATATATTTAAAAAATAAGAAATTATTTTAAAATACTTCAAAATATTTATAAATACTTAAGATTACTTTTTTTTCTTTTTTATTTTTATTTGATAATCATTAAAATACTTTAAAATATTTTCAAATTCTTCCCAATAATTCAAAATATTTTAAAATACTTCAAAATATCTAAAAATACTTAAAAGTCTTTAAAATATTTCAAAATACTTGAAACTATTTTAGAATACTTCAGTTTACTAAATACTTAAAATTACTTTAAAATATTCAAAGTGCTTAAAAATATTTTCAAATACTTCCCAATACTTAAAAATATTTAAAAACACTCGATAAAAACATGTAAAAGCATTAAAACATACACTTCATAATATTTAAATATAGTTAAAGTATTTTAAGTATTAAATAATAAGTATAAAAAAAATTAAAAAGATTATAGTTTTTCAAAATGTTTTAAAAGGATTTAAAATACTTCTAGAGTACTTCAAAATACTTAAAATATTTAAAAATACCTCAAAATATTTAAAAATAGTTAAAAATACTTAAAACTACTTTAAAATACTTACGACTACTTCAAAATACTTCAAATTATTTTAAAAAATGTAATAAAATATTTTCAAATACTTCCCAATACTTCATAATATTCAACAACACTTAAAAAGATTAAAAACCACTTCAAAATACTTATATTTAAATATTTAAATGTACTTAAAATTACTTTAAAATACTTCAAAATATTTAAAGATTCCCAATTCCAATACAAATTTAATACTTCCCAATACTTTATAATATTCAACAACACTTAAAAAGATTAAAAAACACTTCAAAATACTTAAAAATATTTTAAAACCTTTTAAAATATTTAAATATACTTAAAATTACTTTTAAATACTTCAAAATATTTAAAGATACATCAAAATAGTTGCAATTTTTTAAAAATATTAGTATTTTAAGTGTTAAATAATTCAGAAAAAGATTTTAAAGAATTTAAAGTTATATTTAAAAAATAAGAAATTATTGTAAAATACTTCAAAATATCTAAAAATACTTAAAAGTCTTTAAAATATTTCAAAATACTTGAAACAATTTCAAAATACTTGAAATAATTTCAAAATACTTGAAATAATTTCAAAATACTTGAAACAATTTCAAAATACTTGAATCTATTTCAAAGTACCTACTACAGTTTACTTAAAAATACTTAAAATGACTTTAAAATATTCAAAACTACTTAAAACTACTTTAAAATACTTAAAAATATTTTCAAATACTTCCCAATACTTAATATTATTTAAAATCACTCAATAAAAAGATTTCAAAGCATTAAAAAATACACTTTATAATATTTAAATATAGTTAAAGTTACTTTAAAATACCTCAAAATATTTCAAAATTGTAGAAATATTAGTATTTTAAGTATTAAATAAAGTGTATAAAATACTTTAAAAATATTATAGTTTTTCAAAATGTTTTAAAAGGATTTAAAATTCTTCTACAGTACTTAAAAATACTAAAAAATACTTAAAAATATTTAAAATTACTTCTTATTATATAATAAACTTTAAAAATATAGTTTTTCAAAATGTTTTAAAAGAATTTAAAATTCTTCTACACTACTTAAAACTACTTAAAAATACTTAAAATGATTTTAATATTTAAAATAATAACCTTGAGTAATTTAAATGTTATAGAAAATTATTTTTGCAATAACCCTAAGAGATTAATTAAAAAACTTCCCTTTTTTCAAAAGTAATTCAAATTCTTACAAAATATTGAAAAATTCATTTTTTAACACATACACACACAATATAATGGAAATTTTTCTATTTTTCTCATAGAGATAATGGAAAACTTATTGAATGAAAGGAAATCTATTTCGTATTTTTAAATTAATAGCAAGAGATTAACGTTTTCAAAATTATTGAATATTACTATATTTTTCTTTTTTTCCTTTATTCCAAAATCCCCTTTTTATGGAAGAAAATCCCCTTTTTTGAAATTGAGACCTTTTGCATACCTAAAATTGAACGAAAAAACGATTGTGATCTCTGACATCATTTTTCAGTAGTTGTAACTATTGTAGTGCTATTCGTGATGACCCTGAAGTGCGCAATGTTTTTTTTTTCGTTTACGGAAAATAAAAAAATACATTTTTGCTGATTGTATATTTTTAAAATATTTTTTATTCCCTCAAAGGTTGTGTTTGACATTGGAGAATGCAAAATGAACTGTTTATGAAGTTGGTAAATAGATATTGGAAGTATAAATAAATGGTTTATAAAACATTTATTCTGAAAATAAAAAAAAATCGCACATTTTTAATACACTTTCATTATTTATGAGAATGTAATAAAAACAAAGATTTTTAATTTTTCGTAAACGATAAAACGTTGTAAACTTTAGTACCTATCATTGTTAGTGGTAAAAATAATAATTTTACGTATAAATATTATACAGTATTTTATACTGTACTAGTATTATATTTTCTTGCAGCCTAAAGAGGTCAACGAATTATTGACGAAACGTAGCTAACAAAGGCTGCATTCTAATATTAATAATGAATGTGCCTAGTGTTTTTTTGTTCTTTTTATTTTATATCGCAAACTTATACAAACTTGCTCCGACGGATCGACTTATTCTAAATTTATATTATCAATGCAGAGCGATTAAGTATTATCTACGAACATTGTCTAAAGTTTTTCTTCTTCTTTTCGAATTTTTTGAGATTTTTTCACTTTTTTATACTTTTGATTAATGCATTTTCATAATATATAAATAAAATATAATATATAAATATAAATCAGGCCTGATATAAATATAATAATATTTTATATAATATTGGTGATTTAAAAAATAATCGTGTGAAACCGGTTGCTCGCTATTTTTTAAATATGACTATTTTGATTCTGAATTTTAAACAATTTTTTTCTTTTGGTAAATCAATCTTTCGACAACAATCCTTTTCTTTTGGTAAAAATCGGTTTCGTAAAGGTTTAAAAGATTAGAAAATAGAAAAAAATCAGTATTTGTTTTTCAAAGTGTTATTTTTCATTTAAAAAATTATAAAAACGAATATCAAATTTTCGAATTTTCAAAGTATGGTTTTTATAATAATATTGTTATAAAAGGTGATGCTAAATATTTTAGCCAGTACAAATAAACCTCATACTTAAAGACGATAGTAAATTTTTGGGAAAATAGTTGAGTTTGCGTTTAAAATTCAGTAGTTTATAAATTTTTCTTCCTTGAATATCTTTTAGTGAGAAAAATTAGTATAATCCAAAATCCTTTTGAATTAAGAAGGTTCTGATCATTTTCAAAATCCTTTTGAATTAAATTTCTTTTTATTGTATTTATTTATTATTTATTTATTTCTGAAGTTTGTTAACTTTTTAAATAATAAATACACTTTGAATAGAATTTTCAAAATAACGAAGTTCGCAAACTTTTTTCTTTCGTTTATGAAAAATGAAGAAACAAATTTTTGCAATTTTTGTATTTTTTAAATATATTTGTTTACAACTTTCAAAGATTCAATTTTGCCTTATCTTTTTATGAAAATTATTAATTAAATTATTGGAACACTTATGTAGAAAACAAACATTTGCTTTTTAGTTTTTTGTAAGCGAAAAAAACTTTGTAAACTTATCACTTTTCAAACACGAGGTTTTTTCTATTTACTAACCTTTTGAAATTCAGAATCATAATCAGAATATATTCTGATAAATATTAATATTTGTAAATTATATATTATTTTATTTTTTTATTATTATTTAAACAGTGAACGGGCTTACAAAATTAAAAAAAAAATTTTAAAAATTATCCCGTTTTTGTAATAAAATAAAATAAAAATAAAATAAAAAAATTAATATAAAATTATTTTAAAAATATCAAGCAACTGGTTTACGATTATTTTTGGAATTACCCTTATATTACATGTATTTTATACATTCTCGTGAATTCCGTTTACATATATTTTAATAACTTGTATCATTTTAAATTATCTTTTCTAATTTTAATTTTTAGCCGCTTCGTTCTATTTTTTATCTTCTATTTACTTTTTTCAAATTACAATAAATACTTTGAATTTTATTTTACCTTTTCTATTTAATTTTATACTAACATTGGATTTTATCAATTTTGTATTACTTTTTTCGTTTCCCAGTTTTTATTAATTATTTGTTTATTAACAAATTTATCTTAATTTTCTATTTTCAATTATTTTTGAATGTTTTTTTTTTTAATTTCATCAATTGGTTTTTCATAGAGGAAATTTTATGTTTTTTTTTTAATTCTTGCACTCTCTTTGTTACCAAATATTCTTTTATTTGGTAAACACACGTTTTAAATTAATTCCAGAAAATGAATTAAATTAACGGTTCTTTCCTGCTTGGTGAAGCGTGG
>WNHD01001214.1:0-20905 GCA_011057455.1 Ganaspis sp. Gsp50
TTCCTGACATCCATTATCTTCTTCTAATCTCTTTTATCCGTTTCTGAGTTATAATTATCTTTTTCTGACCTCTATGTTGTGACCCTTGCTTGATCTCTACTGTCTTTTCATGACCTTTATCATGTTTCTCGAACGTTTGATATGCTATCGTGATCTTCATATTATACTGTTCTTCTCTATTTTATCTTTTTATGACCTACAGTTTCCTTCCCCGACCTCTATTATCTTTTTATGACTTCTGTTATCTTTTCCTAATGCATGTTACCATTTTAAAACCTCTGTTATCCTTTTCTGGTCTGTGTTTTCTTTTTCTGATCACTCTTATTTCTTTCTGGCCTCTAGTATATTTTATGGCTTCAATTATATTTTCTGTCCTCAATTATATTTTATGACCTCAATTATATTTTCAGGCCTCTATATAAATAATCTCAGGTCTGTGTTATATTTTCTTACTCTTCGCTGACCTTTATTATCTTTGTTTGACCTCTGTTATCTTTTTCCAACCTCTTTTATCTTCATTTGACCTTTGTTACTTTAGCCTTATGTCTGTTATCTTTTTATGACTCCTTTTATTCTTCTTTTGTCTGTGTTTTCTTTTTCTGGCCTCTATTATATTTTTCCGACTTCCATATTATCCCCTTCTGGTCTGCTTTAACTTTTCCGACTTCTGTTATATTTTTTTTACCACTACTGTATTTTTCTGACCTTTTTTATTCTACCTTGAACTCTACTATCTTTTTCTGACCTCTATATTATTTTTTTCTAGTCTGTCTTCTTTGTGACCTCTCTCATCCTTCTCTGATTTCTATTGTCCATTTCTGACCATATTATTATCTTTTCTTAAAATCTGTTATCTTTTTAGCCTCTATTATCCTTTTCTGACCTTTATTGGCATCCTCTTTCCTCTGTTATCATTTTCTGGTTTGGATTATTTTTTCTGACCTCTCATATCTTTTGCTGATTTCTGTTATCCTTTCGGCATGTTTTTTTCTTTCCTGAACTCTATTATCGTTTTCTGGTCTATGTTATCTTTTTGTGATCTCTGTTATTCTTTTGTTGCCTGTGTTATCTTTCTTCGATTTTTTATCTTTTCCTGACCTTCTTTATCTTTTTGATTGAGTTTTCTTATTTTTACCTTTTTCTGACCCGAATTATCTTCTGCTATCCTTCGTTTTCTTCATCTCTCTCATCGATCTTTTTTTGACTTATGTTTTTTCTTGATTTTTTTTTCTTGATCACCCTTGAATTTCTGTGACATCTTTTCTGTTTCGTTTTTTTACTTTTTTTTCTTCGTTTTCTGTTATTTTCTTTCACCTTCATTAACTTTCTTTGACCTCTCTTGTCCCTCTTCGACTTCTGTTACTTTTTTTATTTCTTTAACCTCTCTTATCTTTCTTTGACCTCTTTCATCTTTCTTTGACCTCTCTTGTCTTTCTTAGACGTGTGTTACTTTTTTTTGACTTTCACTTACATTTCTTTGACATCTCTTATATTCTTTTGACCTCTTTTTTGTTTACTTTTTATTTTCTTTCCCTCTCTAATATTTCTTTGATCTCTTATGTTTCTCTGACCCCTTTTTTCTTATTTCTTTTCCTGATTCTTTTTCCTCTTCTTTCTCTACTTTCTCTACTTGTTTTCCTCTTTTTTTTCTCTTCTTCAACTTCTTTTCCTCTTCTTTTCTTCACTGCAAAAACAAGTATCTCAAATATCGGGACAAACGTTTTAAAATGAGCCACTTGTTTTTGCAGTGTTCTTCTTTTCTATTCCTCTCTGAATTGAAAGTAGCTTAAAAAGGAAGAGCCAAAGCTCCTCTTTTTACATGTTGATTGAAAAGTAAACTTTGTTTTCATTCGGATGCCAAATTTTATGATTTGGTTTAAAAGTGTGGTTATCTATTGATGGAATGCTGAAGGAAGAAATAATTCGTGAACTGCTACTGTTTTTTTTTCGTTGTTAATGTTCTTCATTTGTTTCCAGAGAAGTCTGCACATTCTTGAAAAGCAGTACGTTTCCACCCTTTTTTCATCATTTCTATCCTCTTGCTCTTCTCTTTATCCTCTCTAATTCTTTTTTGTTCTCGTTTTTTACGTTAAATTACTACTCTCCAGTATATGCATAAAGCATTTTGGCTTCTTCAAGTGACGCTTTGTGTTTACGCTCAGCCTTGGAATGTAAAGTAGTTTTAGTAGAAAGACTCTAATAACAGTTTCTCCACCCAGTTACAATTTCTTACTTACTCACAGATACACTTATATCCCTAGTGTGCTCCTAGTGACTCGAAAATAAACAAATCATCACTTCGATTTTCGTATTTGCTGTTTGAACATGTAATTGTTTGTTCTGTAGATATCTTTTAGATACATCTACTTTAGTTACATCAATTGATGTAAAATTGACGTAAAATTGATGTAAAATTGATGTAAAATTGATGTGAAATTGATGTAAAATTGATGTTAGCAACAATTGATGTCCAACATTGTCACATCAATTGCGATTCGAGTGCATTTCTATGTACAGATTTTAAAAAGTAATGTTTCTCTATGCAGAGAATATGTCTAAACTTGTGATGAATGCTGAAAATTGTCAAAGGTTGTAAAAATGAAAGAATCCGAATGGCTGTAGCATCTGCAGTAATTTTGTGCAGCGGCAGTATAATTACTTAACTTGCAAAGTGAAGGATAAATATCGCAGGGTTTGCTTTACGACAGTGTTTGTAGCCTAGCATTGAGGAGAAGTTGAACGTTAGGTAAAAGTAGAAAAAAGTAAGTGTTCGCAAATCACGGTAGTTGATAGTTTCCAGAACTCGGATAGTAATCTACTTTCTTCTGTTTGCATGATTACTCAGCTACATTTTGCTTGGGCACACCCTTCTTAGGAATGCTATACTGTTAACGACGTACCTCCGTTAACATTATTTTCTACCACTAAACACCAGAGAAAGTACCCTATGCATGCGCCTTGTCCTCTCAGTCCCTGTGTGCATCATCTTGTATCGATTATTGGCGCATATATCCTACTCTCTTAATAATGCCGGCAATTACAACACTCTATATGCAAATGGCTAAAAATTCATTAAAATTCTCCATTTCCGGTCGATTCCTCTCAATTTCTTGAAAAGGATATTTTTCCCACGATCCAGTCCAACGACACTGTCTCTTGGGAGAAAGTTTAGTCTTTTCTGCTCTCGAGTCATCCCTTTCCCAATTATCTCGTGATATACTTCGATCCCCTCGACATCGGATTGCTACTTTGATATAATTACCTTTTTCGTGATCAGTGTCTATTCAATGAATTATATTGACATTATGGGCATTACTTTCCACCATATTTCATTATTTATATTTTCGTCGTTTAATTCTTTTGCTTTTCGTTGCATAGGTTTTCTCTAATTGACATAATTCTCTTTTGGCCTAAATTCAATCTATTTATCCATTAATCCAACCATTTATTATGTATCATGAATTTCTTTGTGTCGAATAAGTTTTTGAAATAATTTTCATGTTTTTTATTTATGACATGTAGTATTTATTTTTGTCAACTTTATATATACATTTTTTATTGCACTTATTTTTATTTTAATGCAAATGATTAAAGTCAAAATCACAAAAGTTAAAGTAACAAAATAATAGCCAATCGAAATTTGAGTTAATAAGAATTGGTATCAATTTATGCGTAATTTGAAATCAGTAAAATTTCGAAACGAATTACGGATTTAAATTTCAGATTTATCAAAATAGCAATATAATAAAGGTCATATAATAATAACGTATCATAGTTTACTTAAAAGTATCAAATTGATATCGAAAGTATCAAATTAATGAAGATTTTGTGATCAAGTTGATACTTTTTTGGTATCAAGTTGATACTTATTTGGTATCAAGTTGATACTTTCAAGAAAACTGATAACAAGCAGTAGTATATTTCTAGAGGGAAATTTCGATCCTTATAGAAAGTAAAGAAATATTTTTTGTAAAATCTGTCTTTCTCGTATTCATTCAATCATAGGAACGGATATTAATTAAAACAGAATTTGTTCACTATGTGAATTATTTCCTGCTATAAAGAAACAGTAATAATTAAATAAAATCTTATTATAACCATCTTACTATCTTACTATAATTAACTATAGTTTCCAGAATAATAAATGTTGATCAAATCATAATTAAACATACATCAAGTTGTAATTTAAAAAAATTGTCCCGTGCAGTATTTCAGTCTGAATAATACACTTTCTAAAACGCTAAATGCACTCATTTTGTATAATTTGTACGTTTCTGTTGCTTTATTTTTTTACTGTAATTTTTTTCTTTTTTTGTGAAACTTGTGGTGACAACGTTAATGTCGCCGGTAGAAAGTCAGTTTAAACAGATCTCGAATTATATCCCCCCGGTCAATTATTATAGTGATCTCCTCGGTGGAAACGTCTAATAACATTGTCAAAGAATCCGCGAGAGTCTGAACTTGTATCCCACCGCAGATTACTGCCAAGTCTAATGGGATTTTTTGTTGCGGTCTCTCTCAGAGCTGTGACAGACTTTTCTCGGAGAAAGTACACGTGGTTTCTTTGTTTTGCGATGTGGTACGATTTTCTACTTCTAAATGACGAGTCTGTTCATCATTCCTTGAAATTAGAAAAAAGCCATGTCCTGGATGGTATTTTCTCTCAATATTTAATGAGATTCTTTCTTTCGCAAAATAACTCTGAAATTCTCGTTTACTCGAGCTGTGTTATTTCAATTAAAGGCAAGAATCCACTTGTGATTAGTCATTTAAAAAATGGATTGTTCTTAAAAAAGGCGCAATAAAAATCGTATAAGGAGGATAATTAAAAATTTCTCTATGGGAAAATTAATGTTTAGAATTATAAAGAGCAAGAAAATAATAGTAGCAAAAAACTATTTTGTTGCTTCTAATTTTGTTGTTTATTTTTGTTGTTTATTTTGTTGATTATTTTGTTGCTTATTTTTTTGTTTATTTCTTTGCTGATTTCTTTGCTTATTTCTTTGCTGATTTCTTGGCTTATTTCTTTGCTTATTTCTTTGCTGATTTATTTGCTTATTTCTTTGTTTATTATTCTTTTAGTTATTGCTATTTTGCTTATTGCTGTTTTTTATATTGCTTATTTTTGTTACCTTTTTTCTACATTGCATTCTTGTTGTTTGATATATGTGGTGAATGTTTCGAGTGTCATTTGTTGAGAAAAACAGTGTTTGCGGAATGTTGAAAATTGTTGATCTCGAATGTCGATTGTCTGAATTACGATGCAGTTTAACGAGCTGCCGAAACATTCTCGGAGTGAAACGCATTATTCTCGAATGAATATTATTATATGAGGCCCCGGGCGAAGTTCGCAAGTGTCGGCTATATTTTACGTCAAAGTGTATACGACAGTAACATCCGCGTTGGGCCAGCTTTTAATTGATAAATTCTTTGTAATAAATGTGAGTACCTGTCGCATAAAATGGTCAAGGGGAGGATCACGCAGAAAGAGACGTTTAAGAAAAGGCAAAAAGAAAGAGACGAAAAAGAGTCGAAAAAGAGTCGAAAAAGAGACAAAAAAGAGACAAAAAAGAGACAAAAAAGAGACAAAAAAGAGACAAAAAAGAGACAAAAAGGAGACAAAACAGAGACGAAAAAGAAACAAAAAGGAGACAAAAAAGAGATAAAAGATAGACGAAAGAGAGACAAAAAAGAGATGAAAGAGAGCCAAAAAAGACGAAAAGATAAAAAAAGAGAGGAAGAAAAGGTAAAAGAAAGATAATGAGTAATTAATACACACGAAAAGGATACGTCTTTGTCTTTCCTTTTACGTATTTCTTGGTCTGGTAATTGCATAGTTATCAAGTGAAAGAGCGGGTAAGTTGGCTGCATTTTCGAATGTAAATGTCTGAGAAAAAAAAGCGAGCAATAAGCAACGACTTTCGGAATCTTTTTGAGTCATTTTTCTTGCTGAAAGAGGCACATTAATCACTTTCGGTATATAGAGACTTTTTCAAGTTAACTGCTCGTTTCTCAGTTTCATTCTTGTAATTAACGCGAATCAAACTCGCTCTTATCTTTTTGGCACAGTCGAGAAAATTGTAAACGAAACAGGTACACTGCTACTCAGCAACCTGGAATTATTTCGAGAATGCACCGAATCATTCGCAATGCTTTTTTACCCCTTCGTGTCACTTAGGCCTTTTAAACTTTTTAAGATTCATGAAAGTAAAAGTCTAAATGTAAGAAGAGAATCAATTAAAAGAATAATTCTATATTCTGGTTTAGATATTCCGAGATTGATGATTGTCCAAAGCAAAACAAAGTTCAGAGTAGGAAAATAAAATGAATCCGAAAATAGGTGTCGGTGAGAGAATTAATTGTATCGTCGACAAGCAATGCGCGAAACGCAGGGGAATATATGAAATGACAAATGGCAGTGAATGGATGGTAGTGGCAAGTAATTGGTCGCATTCCTGGCAAATTGCAGGCGTTCTATAAAAGAAAAGCAAAAGGAGGGAAAAAAAGAATTGACAGGTAGCCGCGGAATTAATTGCAGTGGTACGCCCGGCGAAACAACAGGGTCACGTTCCTTCAGGGAGATAATCTTTTGGTAAGAGCGAATCCGAGAGAGAAACACGTTCGCACTGCGCGTTCCCTTTATCTAGGCTTAATTAATTACGTCGCCGACGAAGGCCGACAAACGCGTATCTCGCGGCACGTTGTCCAAACCCAAGGCCTCTCCTGTAGAAATTCCTACGGGAGTTAATACAGGTAACCAGCAGATAGACCAACCCGCCTAGACCACAAACTAAAAGACCTCTAGAGCAATTAAGCTTCATTAACAACAATTAAACTATCGCTTCTCCTCCTTGCATACCTCTTCATATCGATATTGACTTCTTTTTACTACGCATTTTCTATTTCTTTTGTTTTATCAATTTGCAGTTTTTGTAAAGTACCAAAGCGTCAATTTGATGCCTACAGTGTCAATTTGATACCTAAAGTATATCAATTTGGTGCCTAAAGTTATAGACATTAGGAATCATTTGTATTTTATTTAGGGATAACTCATTGACTCTTGAACTGTAGAATCATTGGTAGATTGTTTGGAGTCCATTCCTAGACTGTTTAGGAATAATTCTCAGACTAAACATTGATAAATACTCCCTATATAGGGATCCTCATATATGGGGATCATTCGTAGTTTGTTTGGGAACCATTATCAGACTGTTTAGAATTATATACAGTGTTTAAGAATCATTAAGTTTAAGGATCACTTTATGAATCATTCGTATATTGTAATCATTTCCAAACTGTTTAGTAATATTTCCTAGACTGTTTAAAAATATTTCCTAGACAGTTTAATAATATTTCCTAGACAGTTTAGTAATATTTCCTAACCTGGTTAAGAATTAATCCCAAACTGTTTAAGAATTAATCCCAAACTGTTTGATAACATTTCCTAAACCTGAAGAATGATTTTTAAATTTTCACAGAATTATTCCTAGACTGTTGATTAACATCTCATGAACATGAAGAATGTTCCCTAGTTTTTCACAGTTTACTTAAAAGTATCAAACTTTGATATCCAAGGTTTTGATGAAACCTTTATTATAAACCTAGTTTCTTGCTTGATTGATGAAGATTTTGTAATCAATTTGATACTTTCGGCATTAACACAGTTTACTTAAAAGTATCAAATTGATATCAAAAGTACCAAATTGATTAAGATTTTGTGATCAATTTGATACTTTTTGTGATCAATTTGATACTTTTTGCGATCAATTTGATACGTTTTGGTATCAAGTTGATACTTTCAAGGAAACTGTGAAGTTAATATACTTTCCTGAGTCAAAGTTTAACCCTATTTTCGGCCAGAATTTTCAGGGTATAAATTAATTCAAGGAGGTTGCAAAGTTGGACGAAATAGACACACTAGAAATAATAAGTGCTACTTTAACCCTAAATTGGCGTTAAAACAATATGAAACAAATATAATTCAGTGAGAGGGCGCCACCGTCTATGTACTTTAACACTGGTTAAAAATAACTCGCAACGAATTTGAACCATTTTTTTTCTGTGCACTCTTTAGTGCCTAAAAGCATGCAGAAATTTGCTTTCATCTTTTGCTCGATTGAAAAGAGGGTCTACAAAATTGAATAAAATATTGAAAACTTGGAAGTGCATTTATTTTTATGAAAATGCTTCAAAACGTAGCAATGATATAAAATTCATGATTTAAAGGAAGGAATATCTGTGTCCATATTAGAGCATAAAAGAGTCAAAGGAGGCTTTAATCTGGTTCTAGAAAATCCTACAGAAGATCTTTTCGACTCGGATTTTGTCATCAAGTTGTTAATTTAAAAAAATGTAATATAAATCATTAGTTTACAGATCAATTTGAGTCTTTAATAAATCTCATACTGTGAGAAAATTATTGGTCTTGACCCACATTTCACATCTAAATATTTTCCCTAAAAAGGCAGTTTGATGTCTCACTTTTCTGATTGTAATTAACCTTAAAACTGTTGCCGTTAATACCCTTTTAATGGTGCTCATTAAAATTCGAATTCCGTGTATGAAAGAGAGCTTTGATTAATTAGGGTTTCTAAAAATTAAAATTATCCTAATTTCTAAACGTGGGGAAGTGGATTTTGAAATGTCATTTATTATTGACGTAAAGCAAGATTCAAATATAATAAAATTTTGATTGAATTGCTTTAGCCTCATAAGTTGTACTGATTATCATATATTTGATATCTATTAATATCCTCAAAATTGTCCAATAAATTTCTTTAATTTTTGCTTTTATGACGTTTCTAAGGCAGTAAAATTTAATAGCGACAATTATACATTGTAAGCCAGTCATTTAATACCAGCTGAAACTTAATTTGAAGATTAAAGATAATGAAATTTCAGACACAGGTTCTACGGAAAATATCAAATTTATCTCTTTTTAAAAAAAGATTCATACACCTTTAAAAATTGTTATAAAGTATTAAACAAAGCTTCCTCTATGCAGAAAAAAATTTGGATTAGATCTGATGCGTGTTATTTTTACCACTTCTGAAATACATATAGAAAGTGACGCCATCATTAGATTTAATGCAGGTTAATTTGTGCTTTAATTTAAAACTTGCATTTTTGTGAAAAATATCATTGTTGTTTGTGAATATATCTTTGTTTTAACAGGATTTGCGCGTATTTACGAGCTCACTCTAGGAAAAAACTAATCATTTAATCAAAATCATCTTGACGTATAATCATTTAATCCATAGCTAATAAAGGAAATATCGAGAAACAATATTGGATTCCGATAAAATTGTAATCTTTGAAGTAGTTGCTCGAAAACTATCAATGGAACGTCATCAATTTAAATCGTTTCCTTTTAATGTTTATCTCATTTGGTGTTTATCTCCTACAAGTGATTTACACTCGTCCATTACGACATTCGAATCATATCGTGATACGGTTTCCCGAAGGTCGAGACTCAGATATTGATCAAGCTCGTTCACCTTTCTAATTCAATATTTATCCTCCATCATTCAATTGTCAAGTTAAAAAAGTAGCTCTGATCTTGAACACAAAACTTTTACGTTTTTTTATCTGACACATTAATCTGTTTTAAAAAATATCTGCTGCAAAAATAACCATCTTCAGCAGAAAAAAATGTTAATTATGCTCTTACTAATTTTTTTAAACTAACTAGAATTTTGGTTAACTTGAGAAAAAATCTGGTTAGCTTTTAAAATTCTGGTTAGCTTAACCAAAATTCTATGACGAAGAGTTTTACTGAAATAGCTAAAGTTTTAATTGTCACAGCGAAATACATATCTATTCTGGTAAAACATTTTGCTGTCCCAGAAAAATATATTTTTTATAGTGATAGTGTGCTACTTTCAATAAAATTTTTAATTTGAATTGAGTTAAATTGATTAGGACTTATTGAATGATTTGATTTAGAATTAAAATTAATTGGAATTTAAACGAGTGAATGTAGAATTCGATTAAATTAATGTAGAATTTAATTAATGTCCAATTCATTATTGAATGAAAATTCAATTAAAGTTTAATAATATATTAAATTGATGTTAAAATTGGGTCGAATTTGAATTAGAATTGGAGTTGAATTCGAATATATATAATGAATGTAAATTAGAATCGAATTGAATTAGAATTGGATTGCTTTTTTTAAAGATGAATGCTATTTGAAATTGAATTTAAGTTCCATTTGAATGGAATTAATTCAATTTTACTTAAATTGAAATGTTACTAAAATTGAATTGATTTACATTGTAATTGAATTGAATTAACCTGTATGCTGCCGGCGTTTAGCAAATCCAGCAATTAAGCCTAAATATAGGTTTTCCGGCAAACTAGTGGTTAAATATCATAGTTAGAATAAAAATTAGAAATTTAAATTTAGATTCAAATTTAGATTCAATTAGAATTGAATTTAGATTTAATTATAATTGAATTTAGATTCAATTAGAATTGAATTGAATTGAATTTCAATGAATTTGAATTGCAATGAACGAGAAGTTAGTTTGAACATTTATTTACGTCATGAATACACTTGTCCTAATAATTTGATTGATATTCAAAAACTGTTGTTACGGTCTAGTGACTTTTGATGGAAACATCCGGGTGTTTAAGAAATAAAATATTTGCTCGGCGATTGATTCAAATTAATACTGCAAACTGATGAAGCAAAAACATCAAGATCGATTAGGAGATAGACAACTCTTGTATATACTGAATCTCATTAATGCAATGAAACTGCCAGAAATTTCAATTTATAATTTATAAAATCAACTAGACATTGGTAAAAATGAATAGGTTAATTAGTACTGAATCGTATAATTACGTATTTAAAGATTACACTAATTACGTGTTGAATAAATTAATTGCATGGTTGTACTCTTAAGGAAATTGTGACGTCGTTTATACATGTTTTTGAGATTTCTGCGATTTCGCTAGCTTTGTAGTTTCCTTGAAAGAAGGAAAAAGGTCTTTGAAAAAATGTAGGCTTAAAAAAATGTAGGCATAAAAAATGTGGGCTTAAAAAATGTAGGCTTAAAAAATGTAGGCTTAAAAAATGTAGGCTTGAAGAAAGGTAAGCTCGAAGAAATAAAGGTTCGAAGAAATAAAGGCTCGAAGAAATGAAGGCTCGTCTTTCCTATACAGAAGAAATGATCGTATGATCTAAGTTATTATTTTAATTATTAGTTGCGTGGCAAAAAGGTTTCTGGGTTTATGTGTTTCTTTTGGAGTTCCAAGTCTGGAAGTTTGTTTTGTTTGTTCTTTTTACTACGTGTAAACGACAAGAGCATTACCATAAACAATAGTGCAGTTGAACTCGTCGCCACATGTAAATGTAACCTTTGTAAATCCAGAAGACGTTACGTGTCGCTCTCGCTTTACCTTGCAAGTGAAAGGTGGACGACGTGTTTTGGTTATACAATCGACAATATGTCCTGTTAGTGAATAACCTTAGAAAATGCCATTCCGACAATCTTCAATTGAAAAATCCAAGGAAGATACATTCTCTGCTACATATTGCAATCCACACATTTTTTCCTCTTTTCTATGAATAAAACACTTTCGTAGAAAACAATTAGTGTTCGTATGGAATATAATTTGTTTCCAATATAATTTGTTACCAATATAATTTGTTACCAATATACTTTGTTACCAATATAATTTGTTTCCAATATAATTTGTTTCAAACATAATTTGTGTCCAATATAATTTATTTCCAATATAATTTAATTAAAATAGTAGATGTTGAACATTCACTAGCAGTTACATGTTATTAAAAATCCTCAAAAATGAGTCGATTAATGAGTGATGAAAGATAAATGAGTCCACTATAATTTGTTTCCAATATAATTTGTTTTCATCGAGTAATCTGTTTTGACCAAAAAGGATTATTGGATAACAAATTTTGCAATGAAAATTTTGCACTAAAAATTCTACGTTAAAAGTGCTGCATAAAAAACGGAAGAGACAAGATTAGTTTGCGTTTAATTTTCTCGGTTCTCTCTGTCACGACTTTTAGTCGATGAAAAATTAGTGATTCACGACCGTATAAGGGGAATAGGACGCTGCATTAGTTTATTGCGGACTCTTCATCAAGAAGCGAGTTGTTACGCAATTTGAGACGTACGATATGGTGAACCTTTCATTTAATTTGCACTTTTCAGCTAATTAATCCCAATTACATGTTCTCCTGAGCACCTGTCTCTTGTTTAACATTCAGGAGGCCTTGTTGTGTTATTAGAGTTGCTCTTTAACTATTTTAAAATAATAATAAGCAATTAGTATTCAATTTGTGGTTTTCTTAAATAATTGTGTCTAATTTGCCATATTGGTGTTTCTTTGCACCTACTGCATATTCATTTATACTATATGGAAATTGGATCTATGTATGTTAGAACATCGTGATTTAATTTCATACCTATATTCACTTCAAAAACTGATATCTTATAAATGTCTATAAGGACACTGCAAAAAATGGTGTCTTAAAAGTGGGACAAAAGTGTCTTGTTTGGTCAAAAATGTCTTAAATTAAGATATTTTTTGTGTCTTACTCATCAAATATGTCTTAATTTAAGAAGTTTTTGCATAAAATAAGACACCATGTTTTTGTAGTGGACATTTTTATAATGACATGTTTATAATGACATGTCTATAATGACATATCTATAATTACTTTTTCGGATCTAAAACATCCAAAATGTGAGACACTTTTTCTGTCTTAAAGACGAACACCTCCAAAACAACATGTTGTCTCAAAATTGCAATTTTGCAGCTTTGGGTAACCGAATAAAAAATTCACTAATTTCAAAATAAATGCACATGCGTCTGTCGTTTTGGAGCAAAATTAATGAAACTTTCCAATTGAAATTCGTATTGTGGAAGTTTCGACAAGAGCGATTGCATAAAAATGCACGTACGTGTTGTTGAAAAGTAGCTTTTTATGATAAAAATGAATCAGAATGGAGATTTAACGCAAATGATAAAGAGCAGTTAATTTTGTTTGAAAAATGGTAGTATTCATTGAAGCATTACGTTATTTAATTTCCTAGTTATGCCTTACGAAGCAAATTGTGATGAAAGATAATATAATGGAGAAAATGCGTTGTAATCTTATATGCTTACGATTACATCAACATCCTCATATGTACCTCACTTATTCTTGTGAGTGGATCCACTGAAATGCGTTTCGTTATTTACGCCGACCACTCCCCTCTTAATCCGATTATTTTCACCTCCAACTCAGAATAACCTTTAATCAAGTTCAATTAATTCCTCAATAATAACTTGTTCTTCACCTTGTCATAATTTCGGATTGAATCATTCATCACCAAGCACTCAATGATTCAATGTCAATTTATTCTTCACATCTTTTCTTGTTTTCTATATTTTTTTCATTCTATCCTAAAATGTGTTTTCTACGTACCCAAATTTTCATTCGAATGCTGATCTATAAATATACACATCGAAAAAATAACTGGTACTATTAATCATGTTTTTTACATTCTCATCAATAATGAGAAAGTATTCAAAATGTGCGATTTTACACTTTTTTTTAATTGTAGACATCGAAAATTGTATGTTTATAAATTCCGTTAAATGAACGTTAAATTCGTCAAATGACATATTAATTTGCGTTGAATCGTTGTAACGTTGCGAACTTCAACCGGATAAAAAATACTGATAAAAATACTGCAAAAATATTGCAAAAATACTGATGTAGAAAAACTGTTACAAAAAGTGCAGATATTTAAAAAAAAGTATCACACTGAAAGCGTAACATGCGGGAGAATCGGCAATGAATCATGAAAGAAGTGGTTAAATGAAATCAGAATGATAAATTAATTTGAGTCATTAAAATAAATTGGAGGAGTTTAAAAAGCAATTTAAAGCAAAGTGCGTGAGGGCATGATATACGAATCGAGTCTAATTCATACAGTAACATAATTCCGAGTATAATTCATGGTGCATTAATTAAGTAGTCTTCGACAAGTGCAAAACGATCATTTTCTCTAGACCGTGAAGAAGTGAGTCGGTGAAAATTTCTTCAAAGATGAGAAAAATTTAGACACGAGTTGGTCTCTACGTTACGTATTATAGCGTGTTGTATCCTTGCATCCTACAGTGCACGGCAGGGTGCTCCTCATTGCACAAACCTCACGAGAATCCAGTGTCACCCTCCCCGTATTTATTTTAGTTTTACAAAGAAATTTCACTTTTTCAAAAGGCCGGATATGTATTTTTTACACCTTTTTTAGTATTTTAGTAATACTTGAGTATTAATTTAAGTAATACTCAAGTATTAATTTAAGTAATACTCTAGTATTAATTTAAGTAATACTCAAGTATTAATTTAAGTAATACTCTAGTATTAATTTAAGTAATACTCAAGTATTAATTTAAGTAAACTTAAATAACTTAATTTTAGTAGTATTTAATTTGCATCACTCTTTTTTTGACTATTTATTGATAACATTAATTAAATTGTTGAAATCGCTTTATTGAATATTATTTGTTAAAAAGACAGGAATGATGAATTTAATTATTTTTGTGCTTTATTGTCGGCGGGGAATGGACTTTATGAAAAATGTAATTTTCTGAATACAAACGTTCTCTCTGGCAAAGCGTATTTACTTATCAAGTGCTCGACGCAATTTCATAGTTTCGCTGGCGGCGTGGGATATTTTACCATAGAAGATTACTTGGTTGGTTAAGCCCCTCAACTTCTCCAGTTCAGGGACACAGTAAATGTACTTTATTGCCGGAACTGGCGAATCCGCTTTTGCAAACAAAGCGGATCTTTCCGCTCAACATCGGAGAAGATCATATCGAATTGCAACTCATCGCAGATCCCGTTTTTGTCCCGTTCATTTCGACCTGCGATCGTCTTGAGCAACAAATTTATTCCCGCATGCAAATCACATATAAGCCTAATCCATTAACTGTACATTAAATCTCCAGGATACTTCTTTTGCAAATTCATCTTCTTTCGGAAACAAATCTCTTTTCCGAATCTTCCGAAAAAGTTGATTTACTAAGATATTAAAAAGGATCCTTTAATTAATTTATAATCGGCACGATTACAAGGCTTCCCTATGAGGAAGCAAATAAATTGAATTCTTTTATTAAAAATGAGATGTCCTGTTCAATATCCTTATTTCATTGAATATCTTGTGATTTTGAGTTTTTAGTGTAGGTACACAGGAATATCAAAACGAAGATTCACTGGATGTTGATCTCCTGATAGATTGAGAGTTACTTGTTGATTGTGAAGAAAATGTTGGGAATATTTGCTTGTAATGAAAATGAAAATTTGTGATATATTGTTGAATGCTTGGAAAGTCGAAGTCATGATTAAAGACGTATTTCAAATGGCACTGCAATCACGATGATAATTCGCAGATGACGATTGCAAAAGCAAAGCTTTGTCTTCTCTAACGAACGCTGTTTCTTTTTTTATACTCACGCGTCACTGAATTTCCCTTTCTTAACGTACAATAAAACAATCTTCTCGTTATCGAGAATACGCTCTTTATTTCTGTTGCTTAAGCATGCATCTTGTCAAGATCCAATTGACACGAAGCATTTGTCTACAACAATGCAAAGATGATTTATTTTTGAAAATACGTATTTTACAAATAGAACAACTTTTCACTAAATGTTATAACTTCACTAAAAAGTTATAACTTTTTCTAACTAACTTAACTAAATGATCGCTCATTTTTTCAAACTCTTAACAATAAATCAATAACCGAGTGATAGAATCTTCAAATATATAATTTAAAGTTAATTTTTCACTAACTGATATGATTGAATAATACTTTCCAATCATTTTGTTGAAAAGCAACAAAAGTATCAATTTTCGATTATTATTTTACAAGCCGACTTTTTAGTGTTTTATATCTTTCAATATGACATATAAATCTTGATGAGTGTTTTATTGTTGGTAGCATTTATTATTGTGGGCTTCATTTGATTCTTTTGAGAGTTTATTTATTTGTAATAACTGTTCTTTTTTGACATTGGAAGCGAGGTAATTGACATTTTTATATTCGAGTTTGAATGCAATAAACTGCGGTTACCATTAATTATCAGTATCGTGGTCCGACCTACATTCCAATGTCGTTGCACTTGACGGTGTATTATTTTTTTTACGATTCGACATCGCTCGAATAAAGATAGCTTGCCCATTTCCTCCTTTTGTATTATCTTCTTATCTGTTCTCTTGAACCACATCTTTATCAAGCCGAAGGTACCGTAACCCAGGAAAACGAATAGCTACATTGTATTGCTAATCTTTTGTTGCCAATTCACTTAGTAGTAAATAGCTCTTTTTAGATACGATACAGTACGATTCTCACTCTGATTTCCTCTTTTCTGATAATGTTGAAAATGATTTAAATCACAAAAATTAATGTAGAAAACAGAAATATGATATAAAAACCCAAAAACTGAATATAAACACCAAAAAGTTAATGTGAACACACGAAAATGGAGGTAAAAACAAAAATTTGTTGCCTAAACCCAAAACTTGATGAGAACATCCTTAAATTGATGTTGAAAAGCAAAAAATTAATATGTCAACCCAAAACTAAACGAAAATTTTACGAGTAAACCTACAAGTTGACGTATGGATTCATAGCCTGATAGAAAAAATTAAAAATTGATTTATAAACCCAAAACCTTGTGTAAATCTTAAAATTTTGACGTATAAACCCAAAACTTGGTTTATAAACTCAAAAGTTCGATGTATAGACCCAAAACTTGACATACAAACAAAAAATTGATGAATTACCCTAAATTTCTATGTGTATACCCAAACTGGATTCAGAATCGCAAATTTTGATGTTCAAAGAATCAAAATTTTGCTATCTATATCCAAAATTTGATGCAAAAACACCAAAATTTGATGCACATATCCATAACTTGATGTAGAAACTCAAAACTTGAAATAATAAATTAATATAGAATAAAATTAACATAAAATTAATAATAATTTAATATAGAAAAGCCAAAAATTTGATACAAAGATCCAAAACTTGATGTAAAAAAGCAAATGTTCGATGTCTATACCCACAAAATGATTTACAAACACAAAATATGACATATAAACCCAAAATTTGATGTTGAAAAACTAAAATTTTTTTTGTATACATCTAATATGATGTTATAACCGAAAAGTACATGTATAAATTTATAACTTAAAGTGGAACATCAAAATTTTATGTATAAACCTAAATTACGATGTAAAATCCCCAAAGTTTCATGTATAAACCTAAAACTTGATTTAAAAACTCAAAGGTTTGATGTATAAACTTAAAAGATTGCTGAATACATCCTAAATTTGACGTAAAATACCAAAAATTGATATATAAAACCGCAATTTTATATTAAAATAATCTAAATTCCATGCATAAACTCCAAAATTTGTGAATAAATTCATAAGTTGTTATAAAAAATACAAAAAAATAGGTATGAACCCAAAAATTGATTTATGCACCCCAAATTTCATATAAAATCTCAAAAGTTGATGTAAACACCTAAATTTTGATATAGGTATAAACCCAAATCTTGATGTAAATTGTATTGATATATCCAATATTTCATACATTAATTCATACATTGATATAAGAAATCAAAATATTCATGTATAAATCTAAAATTTGATGTAAATACCGCAAATTTTATTGCGCATATCTATAAAATTTGATGGTAACAACTCAAAATTTTGCTTTATAAGCCTAAAATGTGATGTTAAGGAAACACAAAATTGTGTGTTTATACCCATAAGTTGATGTAAACTCCCAAAACTTGAAGCACAAACTCAAAATTTGATGCATAAACTCAAAATTGGACGTATAAATCCCCAGATTCATACAATAAAACCTAAAAAATGATGTATAAACCCAAAACTTCATGTAAACACCCAAAAATTGACATAAACAGATAAATTTTGTTATATAAACCCAAACTTGATGAAGAGAACCAAAATTTTGATATATGAATCCGAAACTTCATGTACTAGTCCATAACTTGATATATAAAACCAAAATATTCATATATAAGCCCAAAAATTGATGTAAAATCCCTAAGTTTGTTGCGCATACACGAAACGTGATGCAACAGCACAAAATTTTGCCTTTTAAACCCAAAATTTTATGAAAAACCCTAAAGATGACATATGAACTCAAAATTTGATTTACACGCCCAAAATTTAGCTCTATAAGCCCAAAATTTGACTTGAAAATTCCAAATTTTGATGTTTGTCCCAAAATTTTGCAGTATAAACCCAAAAGTCGATGTAAAGTTTAATAATTTTTCTGCATATAATCGAAAGTTGATGTACAAATCCAAATCTTGATCTAAAATACCTAAAACTTGATGTAAAACCACCAAAAAAAGATTACATTGATTACCTAAACAAACTGATATAGTCTGTTTATGCAGCCTTCAGAGCACTTATTCCTTAAATTATCATAAATTTCTCTTAAAGAAAATACGTGTGCCATGCTTATCACTTATTAAAAGTAATTTTTCCCTTGATTCAAGCGCTCGTAATATCTTTCGCACGATTCGCAATTGTAGATAATATTTTAGCGGTTCATCTTGGATATAAATTAAAAGCGATAGTAAAAGCAACAAGCACGAGAGTGAGCGAAATGAGTAATTGCACGATTAATTAAGAATTCTTTTTGCTGACGGGAGGAACATTTAAATGTCTTAGCGGCTAGGATTATTCGACCTTTGCTTTGTTGCACTGCATCTTTCTCAGTCTCTTTTCCTCGATCCACCTGCTTCACTGATAATTAGACCCGCTCCGATAAACATGCTTCGCCGCGACCTCGTCCTCCCCACATTATCGAGGCAATCGTTAATTTGTTAATTAGCCCCAGGTGCCTACATCCAAGAGCACCGTAACGCTCTTACTTTCCGCGAGAATTAAATCGATGGGACTTTCGCATCATTGAGCATGCGGCTGTGCGTTCAACGTGCGTCCTTATGCAATTCCATCAAACCGGAAGGGTCATCTTACCGTTGAGGTTACCTATGTCATTCTTTGGCTTCCTGTCGCTTGTCCAGGAATGTGTTTTTTGCATTCCTCGCAACAGGCATTGTTGTATTGATTTTCTTTGTGCAACAACTGGACTACATTATAGATACACTATCAACGAATTTTGAAAAACGTTTCATAGATTCTAATTATTTTGACTATTGTTGTATTATTATTTTTATTATTATTATTATTATTATTTATTATTATTATTATTATTATTATTTATTATTATTATTATTATTATTATTATTATTTATTATTATTATTATTTATTATTATTATTATTTATTTTTAATTATGGCTACTTTTACAATTTTTTTTAATGTCTTCCTCTTCTTTGGTAAACACGTATTATATCAAAGTGAAAAAATTGCATTGCAAAACAGACTGAAATGTAATAAAAAAAATGCACAAATAACTTGGCGATTATTCAGAAAAAGATCAGCTTTTTATCCAAGGTGCAATATTAATTTTCGTAAAACACACGTTTCTTGCAATCCATGCTATAAATTGTGTCTTTACTAATCGTAATGACACGTAATACCGTTTCATTTAAAATGCTCATTTCGCAAGACGTAAGAGAGTAATGCTGTCTTTTTCATTACCTTACATTTGCAACTCAGCTAATGACTTTTTAATGCGTCACTTTTATGCCTTCGGGTTGCTTTGCATTGTATGTTAAAAATAACGGAAAAACTCTGCGAAGGTGCGTGTATATTGAAAACTTAAAAGGTTAATAATGTTAGGGTCAGGACTTGATTTTATATCTTTATGACTCGTGGCTCGTCGCCCATCAAGCGTGATAATTCGCGCTTTATTATTGTTATTTAACTGGGCGCACGAGAATGTGCTATATTGTGATTTTTATTCTACATCCGAGACTCGTTTCATTTTCTACAAAATCTCCTTCTCAGAGCTCGACCTTCTGGAAATAAACATAGAAATACTGACCTTGAAAATTATTTGTCGACACACTCAAGATTTCACGATCGTTAAAAGTTGCTTTAACGATTTAGTTATTTTTATTTTTTGGTCTCGATTCTAGGAACGTCGACGTGTATCTTCCATTTTAACACCTTCGACTATGCACACTTGGGAGACTTGGTTCTTTTACAGTTGTCATTCTTTTGCATTTGTCCTTTTATATTTGTCATTCTTTTACATTTGTCCTTTTATATTTGTCATTCTTTTATATTCGTCAAGTGAAATTTATAATTAGTGAAAACGTGAAATTTAGTATTCATTTAGTTTTCATTTGTTTTAGTTTTACAGAAAAATCAATGTGAAACAAGTATATAATCGACAGCCTATATAGATATCGTTTTTAGATATGTTATTGATAATAATGTGTTAATATTGACGATGCTTAATGCTAATTGACAATGGTATATACTAATGCTAATTGTCAATACTATACTATTGTTAATTGTCAATACTATACTAATGCTAATTGTCAATGCTATACTAATGCTAATTGTCAATGCTATACTAATGCTAATTATCAATGTTATACTAATGTTAATCGACAATGTAATTGCGAGTGTTACAATATTATCACAGTAAACACAATATTGAAACTAAGAGTTTTCGCATTAAAACAGCAATCAAATATAGTTGAAGGAAATTGATGATAGTAATAATGTTAAATTAATATCGAAGATTTTTGATATTATAGAGATTTTTGATATTATAAAGATTTTTGGTATTACATATAAAGATTTTTGATATTACTGTAGGGGTGTTATGGGTAGCGACATGCAAATAAGTTAGAAACCAGTTTATTAATTTAACTATATAAATATAAATTTATTTAAGAGAAGAAAAATTAAA
>WNHD01001215.1:0-20479 GCA_011057455.1 Ganaspis sp. Gsp50
CACTCAATTAAGGTCTTCCGCGCAGGTTGTACTTCCGAGGTATTCCGAAGGTCAACGGTCCTTTCCGAGTTCTCCCCTTCAGGTGGATTCCCGTGAGTGGGACGGAGTTGGGACGAACTCCAGCCGGCTGAGAGGAAGAGAGACGACCAATCGAGGGATTTTTCATAAGGACGATCGACGACCGGATCAAATGATTATTCGCTTCCGGCTTCTGGCAAGGACGGTGTGGTTCCGGCGAGAGGGGAAAAACATTGTTAGTGTAAATTAGAGTGTAATTTGGTTATTAACATTTGAATAAAGGGTCATTTGAACGAAAGTGTTGGAGTGAATTCTTTGCATGGGTAAACGTAACCCTCATAGTGCAGATCGGTGGACATTTCAGCGGACCCAGGATCCGGCAATTGTGCGTCGAAGGGTTAGAAGTTCAGCGGTGATAAGTTGTCTTTGGTTTCTTAGCTCGATTTTTGTCTCAACACTTGGTCGTGTCAGCGGAGGATTTTCTCGACGGGATCTCCCCTAGAGAATCGTGTTTGTTCGGAAGGAATAGTTCATAAATTGGTAAAATAAATTGTATCGGATTGGCACTTATTTTAAATTACTTTAAAAGAAAAGTCCGTCATAACTTGAATTGATAATCTTAAAACTGCTGAAGCCTTGCTTCTATAAGAATTCCAGAGAAGTTGAATTATCTCCAAGAGGAATATGAAATCTAGCTAAAAATAATAAAACAAAACGTACTGCATTGTTCAAATGGATTTCCAGTCAGTCCTTTCGGACAGAAGCAGATGGGATTTCCGTTGTCATTTTCGCAGGCAGCATTCACTCCACATGGATTTGGTAGGCAAGGGTCATGTGCATCGCCCACACATCCAATTTGAGGATTTCCTTCAAATCCTGGTGGACATTTGCATTTCGGTTCATGATCTTCAGTGTAGCATTCTGCATTGTCTCCACAAACATCATCAGAGCAAGGGTTGATACAACGTCTATTAAGTCGATCGCAGAATTTGTGAGGAGGACAATCTTCGTTATATTGACAAACATCTCTATCGTTATCAACTAAAAAAAAACATTCATTTTTAGTAAGATCAAGTTAGTGCAATTGAGCATCAATATCATCCTAAAGTTTGGACTCAAACGAGAAGTCAAGACAAGGAAATGTTGAATGAAAAAAATCTCACCCAATGCACAGGTTGAAAATCCATTTCCATGATATCCCTCTTCACAAACGCAATCTGTGCCATGGTTGGAGTTGATACAAACAGCATGTGCGGCACAGGGATTCCTTATTCGACATGGTTCCTGACAAACTTGCCCAATGCAGGTTTCTATCAAGGGGCAATCCCTGTTGCTAGTGCAACCCACTAAAGAAAGAGTGAGAAAGCCCATATAGCCCAGAGATGATGTGCATGAATATCAGAAATATAGGAGTAAAAATAGTCATTGCTGTGTAAGTACTTTTGAGAAAACTTATTAGCGTTTTAAAATTCTTTTTACGGAATTTTGTATTTACATTAAGAATAAAGTCTCTGATATAGGAGAAGAATGATTTTTACTAAAATCAAGTTGCAGTTCTCTCGAAATTAAATCAAACTAATTCAGATGTAGAGAAAAGTTTAAATCCAATCGATCCCGGGATTGCTTACCTCAATCTTCTCAGGATTTGGCTTACAAAATTTTTCAAGATTTAAAAAGGTTCGCAACCGGTGCAATAGATTCTCTAAATTATTGTGCATCAGTTTCACATTCGATGCTATTTTTATAATTTGCAGTTGTTTATTTACAGTACTTACATATTTACAATGAGCCAATTTGATTTTAAGGGACCAAAAATTGTCTCTCGTGTAATGTACAAACCTTTGACACATTGACCTGTGACTGGATCACATTCAGCTCCTGGTTCACATAGAGGGCAAACGTTCTTTGGTTCTAGAAATAAATTTTCGATTTTTTCATCATTCTGAAACTCTTTGGTGATTTGCAAACTATTTAATTTTATGCAAATATCAAGCTTATATCTACACAAACAAAAATAGATTGTGATTGGTTTACAAAGATTCTCACCTGCAATGCAGAATGATCTGTGATCTTCAACAGTGCATTCTGAAGCTTTCTCGCAAGGATTCCGATAAGTACATGGATTCAAACATTGTTGATTATCACAAGCCAACTGTGTTGGACAATCGGCATTTGATGAACATTTCACATCTGACAAAATCAATCTACGTTACAATTTTAATCCTACAAAATTAATCTACATGCTATGTATTCAAGCAAAAAACATTATCGATAGGGATTCACGAAAAAATTAAACTGTATGAATAAAGTAAATTATTAATGAACACTTTCCTAAAAATTTTGATATTAATTTAATGTCAATGTTGAACTGACTTTTATGTGCTTTCAAAATTATGGTCTGAAAGAAAAAGCGAAGCAGTAAGCTGATGATTTATAAGAAGAAATCATACATGAAATATGTAACTGAACATAGTCTACACAATATTCCAAGTAATAATTTATTCAGCGCATTGATCCGGTTTTATCCTAATAAATATTCTACTGAAAAGAGCTTTTAAATTTTTAACATCTAGAGAAAAATAGAAGGCAACAGATATTCGCAGTTCGAAAGATAGATTTCAGATGTCAAATAAATGCAAATCTCAGAAACGTGCTAACTTTTAAATAAAATTAATAATAATTTTGTGGTTAAATTAAAAACACTCTCAATTAGCTGAAAAGTAAAAATGGGTTTTAAAAATTTGATAAATTTTATCTAAAAGCTAACATTTTTTAACATATAATATTCACAGCATTCACCACAGAAAAACATGCATTTTAGTAAACATAACATTCTATCACATGGGTGCATAGATTAAGAGTATTAGTACTTTAGCAGTATGTTACGATTAGAGACATTTCTCGCATTCTAGAGGATTCTTTTCCAACTGGGTTTAAAACAATAATGTCGAAATACTGAATTTTAAAAAATGAAAGGAATACATCAGACAGCGTTACTCAATTACTTTAAATAGGAATCGATTTCGAATTGATTAAATAAGTTGAAATATTAAAGAATATTGTATTAACGATCATTTAATAGCTTTCTAGAAAATTTTGAATTTCTTGTATCAAATTGAAATAAATCTACTAAAACATGAATGTTTCAAAAGCCAAAAGTATGCTAAAAGCAATTTCTCGCGTCAAATGAATATAATTATCTTCCGTAAAGAAATTTTGTGACTAATCAAAGATGTCCATCAATCTAAACTACAAGTTAAATTATTCAAAACACTTTTAACTACAAAGTAAATAACATGCTTATACAATAGAGAAGCTAACAATAAAGAAATACATTCATTAGAGATTTACAGAGACAGATGTATCGGAAAAATAGTCTTCTAATAGTCAAGGACTTTGGCACAATATAGTAGGAGTTTTAGGAATCAAGGAGCATTCTAGATTTTTCACATTTCACTAGATTGTTAAATGGTACGTTGCAGATGGTTTTTACAATTTTTTCTAAACTGAAAGAATATCAGACAAGATTCGCTGAAAGGAAAAGTACTCGCGTTCGCAGACTTGGGTTTTAGAAACTTCACTTTGGTGATTTTAAAAGAATTCAAATCCTGTTGAAATTCGTAGTTCGTCTTGGGATTCAATGAGAAATACAGTAATTTATTTTTCAGGAATATTAAAAATAGGAATTTTTGTTTAAATTAAAATTTAAAAATTTTTCTAAAACTTTTCAACGCTTTTGTAGATTAAAATTCAAGTATTTCTTATGTAAATTTGCAGATTATCATTCTCATGGAATCACTGTTGGCGGCTTTCAACAGATTTTAAGAGACAGACACGGATGACATTGTTTTAATATGGAAAAATTGGATTTTTGTGTTTTCTACAATAGATAATTTTAATTTATTTATTCTTAATTAAAAAAATATACCATTAAAAATGTGTTTTCTTTAGATTACATTATGCCAATTTGAAAAATAGTTTAAAAACCCAGTGGGTGCGAAAATATCTTTTGGTTGTACTCCTAAAACATCTTTAGAATCTGAATGACTACCCAGAAGACATCCTAAGATCGCAGTTTTTTGTCGTTTATTAATATTTCGGTTTAAAAACGTTTATTTACAACATAAGATACCGATATCTAATTTGTATATTTTTATATAACGCCCCAAAAGCAGACGTTTATTGATATTTTTCACAAAGTTTGACATAAGACAAATTTTAAAATTCTTTTTTGCATTTCTAAAAGATAGACAATGTTTTCTTCTACATTATAGTGATAAAATTTAATTGTGTCCTAGTATTTGAAAAAAGTTTGTTATATCTCTGGGTGGAATTGTCGCTCTCACGGTCCTGAAGTTTCTATGGTAACGGCGCATGCGCAAGTTGTCAATTCTGCTGACGTCAACATGAACAGAGCACTTTCTTTCACTGTTGCACTTTTTAGTAGACTTTAACTTTTGTGTATACTCTTGCTCAAACCTTAATTGTCAGAATATTTTCTATTAAAATACAAATTACTGATCCACAATAGTTTCAGATTTGTCAGCATCGGGTGAGAAAGCATTAAGAGAACTCTAATGTATTTAAAGTCACTTGAAACAAGGCAAAAGATTCATCTTTCAGTTTCCGTTTTATGGTTTCTGTATTGTTTTAGGTAGGCCTCACACATGGGCACTTTCTAAAAACGTTATTAGGTTGATACAGAGTCAAAGATATTTTTCCCACTGGGAATGGTTGTTAGAAAAATGGAATTAGATTTCAAATTGTGATTAGTTTTGAGACTTGAAATGAATATGAATTTTTGCAAGATTTGTAAAATATCAGCGATGTCTGCTCTAGGAGTAAATAAGAAGCCGAATAGTAGAAACAAGCTCAGGTGGATTACTGAATTGATAAATGATGTCGATTGTTTGAAGGTCTGATAGAAGAGCATTGAATGAATTTTATAGTTGAAGGTAAATCGTAAGAGAGGCTTTTGGCGGCGATGGCGGCGGCTAAGGAAGCGCTGTAAAGATTGGAAATGGTATGTTTTGTATGGTCTTGTATAGTATGTACGCGTAGAATGTGATTGTGACTGTGTAGGACAAATGTACTCGATAGCAGGTGAGAAATGGTGTTTACCTTTCATGCATCCGTACTTAGTGTCTGGCACAAAGCCGGGGGGACAGAACTTGCAGATGGGTTTGTGTTCCTCGACGTAACATGGGGCATCAGCCGGACATGTGGAGTTGCTGCATGGGTCCACACAGCGAAACTTGCGACACGCCAAGTCTGGAGAGCAGCCACTGTCTCGTAGGCAAATGGAGAGGGAAGGATTGCAGTTTTTGAGGCAAATACAAATGGGACGATGGTCAAGAACTTCACACGCTTTATCAGCAGGACATGGTGGTTTCTTTCTCATGTTACAAGGATTTTGACATTTTCCATTGAGGCAAGCTGCATTTGAAGGACAGTCAGAGTCTCTCGAGCAAGCCACAGTGTCCGGGGCACAAGTCAGCTCTCCCATTTCATTAACCACGAATCCGTATTTGCAGACGCAGACTGGCTTGTGGTTTCGCACTTGGCACTTCTTGTTAACTTCGCACCTGGGCTTGGCGCTCGAGCAAGGATCACGACACTCTCTGGTTTGAGCGTGACAGGAAAGACTTTCCGGGCACTCGCCATCGGAGGAGCAATCGATGTTCGGTGGTGAGGGTCGAGGCTGATTCGTTGGGTCACATTTAGGATCTGGTCGACAGACAGCCCGGGGCATACCGATGTAACACTGAGGACAAGAGCAGCGTGGCTTGTGGACAACTACCCGACACAGTGCGTTGATGCCACAGGCTCCTCTCAACGTGCATGGATCCAAACATTGTAGATTTATGCAGGCTTTGTCGTTAGGGCATTCTAAATCACTGGTGCACTCTTGTTCTAAAGATCACGATTATGGATGGTTTCGGCGTGGATTGTAATGGTGACGTGACGGGACAGGAAAACAAAGAAAAAAAGCATTTTATAAGAACTGTGAAAAGAAACTTTCTCACAAATAACATAGACCACATGCTTTTTATTTATGTGACAATAAGAGTAGCTCTGCAAAAAGAAGTGGATAGATTTTTTACCACGACATTTCAGATATCTATATGTATAACACAACAACATCAACAACAACAACAAGAACAAAAAGCAGCAATATTTACACGTAAGCCCCCGATAGACTTTAGAAAGAGGAAAATGACCTGCGAACTCAGCAAATATCAAGCATGGGTATATGAGAATGTCCCTTTCGCAGTTCCCAATCTGTATTAAACCTAAACTTAGACAATATAAAAGAACAGTGTAGCATCGTGTACCTCCTGTTATCCAAGTGGCACTCTACGTACCACCGTAACATCGAATGTTGACTTGTTGAACAAACATTTCCAAAAGACAGATTGGATACTGAAATAAACATTCTACATATGCGATTACGTGTGAGACTAATTGTAAGATATGTGTCGGTGTGTTCCTTAAATCGTATTATGTACAGTATACCTAACAAATATTTACATCACTCAAGTTCCTGACTTATAAAATTTAATCAATGTGACTAGTCTTATTGAATCACTATTTCTAATAACATCACAAATGATCAATACTTTAACGCCTGCTGGTTCTGCTCCAATCACATCTGTCTCTCAGTGTTAACAACTGCTAGATTAATACATCTCTAGCTATTGTGATTATTATGATTATTGTGATTATTTTCAATGTTATCAATACTATTATTTGGTTCCTACCAAACGACACATGGTTATTCTACTGACCATGTTCCTTTATGTTTTATCGTCAGTACTGCTCGCTAGTCACAAATGCTGTACATAAAGTTAACTAGTACGTTCATTTAACCATAAACAATTAGTAGACCGCCACTTACCTGTTGCACATTCGATATCCGGTGAGCCAGTCGTACCTGGAACACATCTACACACGAATTCTGAACGATCCCTGATGCATTCTGCGTTTTTACCACATCCAACTGTTCGACAATCTGGACGGATAACTATAACATAAGATAACATCAATCGCTAACATACTATCATTATTTTCTAGAAAGAATTCTAGACATCCTGTAAGTTCTGCAATCCTATCAAAGTGGTCTAAATTTTTCTTACTGACAATAATAATTACCATCGCAGTGACAACCAAAATGAGGGTCACCATAGCAATTTGCTTTGCAGCTACACTCGTGACCAGATGCTGTCTCTCTACAATCTGCATTGGGTCCGCAGGGATTTCTGAGGCACTCTTCATTACCTGAATTATTAATTTTTAATAATTAGTATCAAGAAGAATTATAAATTATTTTTGGTTTCCTTAGTCAAACATAGTATCATTCAAATACCTAAGGAAACTAAAATTATCGAACTTTGGTTCATACCCTGCTTGCATGAAACTTTTGGATTTCCTATGTGCCCTGGTGGACAGGAACATTGAGCTTGTCTGTTTGCCACACGGCACTGAGCATTAAAGCCACAAACACCATGCTGCATGCAGGGATCTGTGCAAACTCCAAATTCACTGCAATGTTTATTTGGTTCACAATCTTCATGACGATGACATTCCAATTGATAACATTCCTGACTGGGTTCTCCTTGATAACCCTCTGGGCATAAACAAACTGCTCGATGATTAGAGACTCTGCAAAGTGCGTTAAGACCGCAGGGTTTGGATCCCGATAGACAAGGATCTGCACACTGTCCACTGATGCATGATAACAAGTCTGGACAGTCAGAATGAGTTCGGCAACCGAAAAGACACAGTCCGCTTTCGCACATGTAACCCTGAAATTTCCAAATGGATTAATACTTTTAGTCTTTATTCTCAAACTTCTGTTAACAATCGGATCGTTGAGTGTAAGCTTTATTAATTTCAGGTATTATCGAAAACATTAAATTCACAAATAATGCAATTTGTAATTTTGTTCACACTCAATGACTACTTAAAGAAACTTCCCGAAAAGTTGCATGAACCACAGATAGTGCATACTTATTCTACGAAAAATATGTGAATAGAATTGGTAATGATAATAGAATTTTTGGAGAGCCAATCTCATAGACGCGTTAGGAACCAAGGCGGTTCCCTAGGCTCGAAGAAAAAAGAAAGGATTCGTCCGATCCCGACGCTGAGGGTTGAGGACAGTCCTATTTCGGGGTCTATCAGTAGCCTTAAAGTCGCCAGTGCTGCCAACGGTGTAAGGGTCTTTAGTAGTGCTACTGCTAAGGATATCTCATACGTTGACAAGTACAGGGTCGAGTAAATCCGTATGAGAGATGAGGAGATGGCTTACTTCCCTAAGATTACAGAAGAAGAATGATTATGGTCTGCGAAATCCAGACCAATGTTTCGAAGACCATCAAGGGTGGTCTCCAGAAACTAAAGTTCTGGATGGAGGAACTAGAAAGAAAGTACATAGAAGCCGATGCTGCTGTGGTCACACACGACGAAGAGATATGCAGAGAAGGGCGCAAATAGCGCCCAAGAATCGGGGCTGGCATCCAGGCAAGCAAGTCCGCAAGGTTTTCTTGGAATGCAACAAGCAGCAGGTAAATGCCAAAGGAGGTAAAAGAACCCTAAGCGCTTCTGGAGACGAGAGTAACTAAGAAAAGAAGAAAATTTCATCCGTGCCTACTTTTGCTGACAAGGTGAAGTCTCCTCCAAAGGAGTCTTCCAATAGGAAGAAAGAAGAAAAGGCGAAGAAACAAGAAAAGAGGACAACCCCGGGTCGACCAAATACGATGTTCATTCCAGTCTCCAAGGGATAGTCGTACGCGTCTGTACTTGGGAAACTTCAAAAGGAAGTCGACCCGGAATTGTGCCAAAGCGAAGCAATTGGGGCCAGACAGGCCTACATTAAAGATCCTCTCCTAAAATTAGGACAAGGAGGCGTTTACCGCAAAGGGTTCTGAAGTATTTGGAGTGATGGCAACTGTCCTAATGCCGAATGAACAGAAAGTTACTCTAGAAATCCGAGATTTGGACAGTCTTACAGAAGAAGGAGAGGTTGTCTCGGCGCTGGAGCGCGTCCTTGAAGCACCGAGAATGAAAAGGGTGACAAAGTTTCTCCCCGTCAATAAACATCATCGTGGCACGACGAGAGGCAGCAATTGCGAAGCGCCTTGGTCATGTCAATTACTGTGACCAGGTGTCACAGGTGCCTTGATTTCGGGCACAAAGCTGCACAGTGCAAGGAGGTGGTTAGATCTTCCGCCTGTTATAGGTGCGGAGAAATAAGTCACACCCTCACCAACTGCAAAAAAGATCCTCGTTACTTCTTGTGCAGCGTGAAGGAAGGACAAACTTGCGACCTCGACTCTTGCACGTGTGTCGCTTTCCGGAAAGTTCTGGAAGTAGCTAAGAAGAGCACATAGGCGAAATACCTGAAATAGGATTTTGAATATTGAAATCACATGTATGAAATTAAGAATTTCGTACCTTAGAGCATTCGTTGTTACTGTCGCACTTGATTCTACATTTTCCAGCATGGCAAACTTCTCCACAGGAACACTGATCCTGGGACCAACAACTTTTTACACAAAAACCTGTTTCATCACACTCACAGGAACCATCACAAGGAATCATAGATTTTGTGCAGCTTATCATTGCATTTCCGTAATAATTTGGAGGACAACTACATTGAGCAACGTGATTCACTGCACGACAACCGGCACATTCTCCACAGGATTTTCCTCCCTCGCAAGGATCTTTAAAATATAATTTTTTGTTATCAACGTTACGATTATTTTGATTAATTTTTTAAATTTCGATTACTCACTTCTGCACCTGTTATCTATACAAGATTCATCAGAAGGACAAGCATGATCACTGCGACATCCGATATCACATAACCGATTCTCACAAATTTGGTTGGCGGAACATTGATCATCGGTGTTACAAATTGCTTTACATAGTCCTCCATCACATCGTTCGTCGTTTAAGCAATTAGCGTCACTGGAATTTAGGTTTTATTATTATTTTTATTAAATTCTGAAATGAATATGAAAATTAATTGTGGATGACCAACTAACCTTCGACAGGCTGTGTAACAAGATCTAACGTAACAAGTCTGATCGGATTGACATTCTGAAGCATCTGAACACGGAAGGAAAGATTGTCTACAACTAATTAGCGGATCTCCTATTAATGTTTCTGGACAACTGCACCGTTTCCGATGATAAACAACTGAACAATGAGCATTAATACCACAGGCATTTGGTAAACTGCATGGGTCTGCAAATAAATTAAATATTAAGTTAAATAAAAGTATTTCAACGGTTAAATGATTTCGACAAATTAAAAGAAGTTGATTCCAGTGAATAAATAATTAACTAATTCCGTTTTAAGTACCTATGCACTGGTTGTTGATACATGACAGATTTTCCTGACATTCAATATCCGCCCTACAACCACCCAAGCAGACTAATCCTTCACAAATTTCTCCACTTTGACAATCTTCGTCTCTCTTGCAAAGTCCCCTGCAAACTCCAGACGAGTCACAGCGTTCATTGCTTAGACAGTTTACGCTTGATGAACAAACTGGTGTGCAGATCCCTGAAATGCAAGCAGTTCCAGCTGAGCAATCTCTATTTGCTAGACATGATGGACCTGGTGATCGGAGACATGCCACCTTCGCTGTGGGATTTGGAATAAAACCAGCAGGACAAGAACATGAAGCTCGTTGATTTATGACTGTGCATTTGGAATTTGGACCACATGGAGTGATTTCACAGGGATCGAGACACTTGTTTCCAAGGCAGGCCTCGTTTGCGTTACAATCTTCATCAGCTCGGCAACCGAAAGTACACATTCTGTCCAAACAGATGTGACCCAAGAAGCAGTCGTTATCTACTCTGCATGTTAGAAGACAGTTTTCTCCCACACACTTTTCATTAAACGCGCATTCATTGTCTACTTGACAAACTGGTAAACACACATTGTCTCGACACGTATTCCCCACGCTGCAGTCGTTTATGTTTGAGCAGGATACAGGCACTGTAATTGCAAATAAAAAATCGTTTTCTATTTATTTTCCCGGGATTAACTCGCTAGTTGATTAGTTACCACTTCTACAAATAACTCCACCACAGGTTTTAGACATTAACTATAATATCTTGCGATACTGAAATAAAGCTAATAAAGAAACACTCACCTCTCACGCATTCTACTTCAGAGTTTCCAGTGAAACCTGGAGGACAACTACAATGTTTCAAATGGTTCCGAACTCTACATTCAGCATTGATACCACAAGCTGCTCTTATGTTACAAGGATCTAAGCATTGACCGTGAATGCAGATATCAGATAGAGTGCATTCATTATCAGATTGACAGGATGCTGCAAACAAAATTCAGATAATAAGTAACATTATTCTGCTTTTATCACACACTTTTTAATTTTTTCAGTTCTTATTTACAAATATGATGACCTGCAATCATTAGTAGTTTAGGTAATTCAGATAAATTAATTTGAATCCCCAGCAAAAATTTTTAAAAAGATTGCCAGTAAAAATGAAACAAAGTTATCAATAATTATTTTGGCTTTAGTATTGAAAGAAATCTTACGTCGACAGATGCTTTCGTAACAATAGGTGTTTAAGCCACATTCCGCTGATGATGAACAAACAACTGGTGTTGGACGACATCCAATACTTAATTCATTAGCATCACCTTCGTACCCGGGTTGACATTTACAGGAACCAATATGATGTAAAGCAGTGCACTCTGAATTTGGACCACATTGGATACGGGAGCAGATATCTTTAAAAAATAAAATTAATTATACGACAATTACAATGAAAATGATAATGGCCTACTTTATTACTTTGATGATTTAAAAAATAATGTACCATGGCACTTTGGAACGTTGTTGACATTGATACAATTGGCAGTTTCTGGACAATCTTCATCATGTAAACATTCAACTGGTTGTTGACAGCCACTATTGTAAGGATCCCCAACCGTTCCATGTTGACAATAACATTTGTATGATCCCCTAGAGTTTTCGCAAACAGATCCAGGTGCGCAAGGTATATCAGCGCAAAAATCGATAAGGTTGCACCCAAGAGTTGGATCTCCAGTATATCCCAGTTGGCATGAGCAGATCTACGTAAAATAATTTTAGCAATATTTTATTTATTCTTGACCTACGAGAATTTCTCTTGTCCGCTAGATTATTTTTTAAACGTTCTAAAGAGAGAGAAAGAGAGAGAGATAGAGGAAACGAGTTTATGATGCAGGGCGGGGATACCCAGAGCCGGCGACTGTGAGTGAGCAAGCGGGCTCCCAAGCGTCGAAATCCAATGACCGCAGTGTTCCGAGGGTGGACCTCTTCGCCCTCGGAGCATCCAATGCATTAAGGGAAGGAAGGCGATCGGTCTTGAAGCCACCTCTGTTGTTGGTGGAAGATGTTACGCTGTCTATATCAGCTAGTATGGCCAGTCTTGCCAGTCTTGCCAGTATAGAAAGTGAAAAAAGCGTATTCAGCAATGCTACAGAAAATGATCTGGAGTACAGCAAGAAGAACAGGGACCGCAGCCAACTACGTTATCACCAAGGTCTGCAAGGCACAGAGAACGGCCGCAGAAATGGCGGGAAGTCATCCAGGCGAAATAAATTCGGAAAGTCGTCTTTGAGAGCCAAAAGATCAAGAGGAAGAAAGAAGACAGCCCACCTCAAAATTAGCAGGAAAGGAAGGTTAGGAAGGAAGGAACATTTGCAGAGAAGGTGAAAGTTCCAGAAAAAAGGAAGCCCCAAGAAGCACCAAGGACAGTGCCAAAGATAGTCGTGGGGCAAAAAGCAGCAAAACCAAAAACGATGCTTATTAGAGTTGCCAAGGATGGTCGGCGCAAGACCGTCTCAAAGGGGTGATCTTCTCCTGAAATTGGGAGTGGACTCCAACAGAGAAGCCTTCGGCGCCAAAATTGCAGAAACTGTAGCAGTTATGGCGACTGTCTAGGTACCGGAGGTCCAAAAGGTAACTCTGGAAATTGGACAGTCTAACCGAAGAAGAGGAAGTCGTCGTAGCCCTGGAGAATACTTTAGGTATTTTGAGGAAAACTAGAGAAGTAAAGATTCTCAAGGAGAATAAAAGGGGTTTGAAATTAGCCTTGGTAACCGCAACGCGCCGAGAAACAGCAATTCTGGAGCGGGTTGACCATGTCAAAGTTGGCTTCCTCAGTTGTTGGTTAAGGAGAGTAATCAGGTGTCACAGGTGCCTAGGTTTCGGGCACAAGTCAAGACAGTACAGCGGGGTGGACAGATCCTCCACATGCTTTAAATGCGGAGGAGTTGGCCACACTTCTGCCAACTGTACAGAAACTATGCGCTGCTTTTTGTGTAGCGAAACAGAAGGAGCTGCCTGTGATCACGTCTCAGGCAGTGGAAAATGTGCCGCTTTCCGGAAGGCTCTGGAAACGGTGAAGAAAAAAGAGGCTCTTAGGCGTAGATGGGGTAAAGTGAGGAATCCCTCGATTTTCTCGAGGTGTCACAGATGATTGTACTTTCTGTCCTGGATCCGCCGAGGACTCCGGTCCCTGACGGATCCATGACGCAACAGTGCATTCAGAGCCACACTGAGAGTGTCTAGGATATCGGCATGGGAAAATCTCTAGGTGTTGTCGGGAGATTGCAGCGGTTAGTAAGTTGATAGTATTTGACATTCTTCCAAGTTAAGTTATTCATAAACCTATCCTGCCCCTACCTAACGCTAGTGTTTGAAATAGGAGGTAGGAAGACCCTCTATCAACACCCAACAGATTCCTTTACACTTTATCTTCAATCCCCGCTGATTTGACTCGATTACCAAGGTAAACAACCCTACATGGTCCATCTCTCCATTGTGAAGTCCCTCTATGTCTGTCGACCTGGATCTCTCTCTCTCTCTCTCTCTCTCTCTCTCCCTCTCAAAGTATCGATACCCGCTAAATTTACTCCCCCAACCCCCTTTATCTGCCGATCGTTAAGATGCTACAGTCTTTCGCAGGATATCAATGTACCACCTATAAAATACTCGTGCCATTCTTAAGGAGAAATAATCAATCAAACAGAAATAAAAAGTAGCCTTCTATCCAAATACGTAAAATAAACGATGAAGGACCCATGATCATTAAAATCAGATTATCCTGCTTTTTATGGGATTTTCAATTCGGTGCTAGAAACCAATCGAAGTAGTAATTTTGCAAATTGCAAATTCCTTGAAGAAAATCATTCTTACCTGACGATGTTGTTCAGTTGAGCAAACTGCGTTAACTCCACAAGGGTTATGAGCAAGGCAAGCAATTCTACACTTGTGTTCCTCACAAACCTTTTCGTCCGAACACTGTTCATGTGTTTCGCATTCAATTGGCTGGCAGCCGATTTTTTCGTCTCTTGGATTACCAAAAAATCCTGGTTGACAAGTGCAATGAGCTTCGTGATTGTCAGCTTCACAGACAGCATTTCGGCCACAAGAACCAAGATTGCAGGCCTTTTGACATTCGTTCTAAAAAGAATTATAGTATTGGGTTTAAAGTTCTCCAAATTTTAATATAATAATTTGTAATTAATTGGAGTCTAAGGCCCCAGAAGATCAATCCTTCCTTCATTTGGGTAAATGGTCCAGTGGATAATGTTTCGTCTCGAAAATTACAGTTTTAAATTAATTAATAAAAAAATGTTCTTTGAAACGAAATAATGGAAAAGTACAAGACACTCTCGTTCCGATCATCATCCGAGGTTGAAGTCATTCGCTTTCAAAGCCAACCAAGTTTAATGTAAAAAATGTACTAACTGAAGTTTCATCTGAGTCTTTTTGTTTGTCAAATGCATTCTTATTATTTAAAATAAATGAGTTAATGTTTACATAAAAGCACGGATAAGAAATTTTCATTTTTTATACAACCCAAATTTATATTCACAGTTTCCACTAAAAAATATATATTTTTATCTGAATCATAAGAATAAATTATCGCCATTCTAGAATAGGATGAAGTTACTTACTTGTTCAAAGTTATTCTGAACACATTTCTCAAAGTGGGCACAATCATCGCTGGAAACGCATTTTAATTCTTGAACACAGATGCTGTTTAGACAGTACTGATAATCAGGACAAGTGGAATTGTGTCTGCAGATCGGTTGACAAAGACCATTAATACATAACTGTTCTCCAATGCAGTCTCTTGTACTTGCACACAGTGAGGTACAAATTCCTCCATTACAAGATGAACCTGTTGGGCACTGATGATCAGCTTTACAGTATTGAACTGGAGTGCAGCCAAGCTCCGGACGTCCAGTATGACCAGGTTGACAAGTACAAACTGCACTATGATTGAGAGGAGAACAATCTGCTCCTGGGCCGCAAACATTTGGCACTGAACATGGATCTACACATTTGTGATCTAAACAAGATCTTGCAGGCCCGCAATCGCTATTGTAGTTGCATTCAAGGTGGACACATTCAGCCTGAAAGTATTTTGGTATTTGAATTCACTATTCTAGGATTAATTAAATCAGTAGAATAATTCTATTGCAAATCATGCCTGATTATAATTATCAATAATATTAACAATTGTTTTTAAAGTTGATTGTTAATTTGAAGTTTTAGAAATATTTAGTTCAAGTAGACATAGAATTTAGTTAAATATAAAAACTTTTAATCACCAGAGGATCTCCTGTTGTTTGTACAGGACATTTACAATGAGGTACGTGATCTTTAACGAGACATTGAGCGTGTTTGCCACAAACTGAAGGAGCGTTGCATGGATCCCGACAAGTGTTATCTATACAAGCTGCTGAATTCGGGCAATCTGAATGGGTAAAGCAATCACCAGGTTGTTTACAACCAGTTCTGATTGGGTCACCAACTAGACCGTGAGGACAAGTACATGTAAAGGAACCCTCTATATTTTGGCAACTGAAATGACAAAATGTTCAGTTTATAAGAAAAGTTTGGTCAGTTCTAAAATTCAAATTAGTCGGAATTTAAATCGCTTAAAAAATATATTTTATTTTAAAGTAATTTTAGAATAATTGTCTTACATGGCTGTAGCGTGACAAGGATTTTGGAGGCATTCATCTGTATCTATGCAGGTGTCACCAACAAGAGTGAAACCAGGATGGCATTTACAAGCGCCTTCATGGTTGATGGCTACGCAGTTACCATATCCACAATTGATTTGATTACAAGGACTTGTGCATTTGTTTGAGTCTGAATTGCAGTATTTATCCACAGAACAGTCGTTGTTAGAGAGACATTCTACTTTGAAACAACCAGAAGCATCACCAATGTAACCGGGTTGGCATTGACAGGCAGCTGAGTGGTCGATGACAGTACAAACAGTGTTCAATCCACAATCTACTCGAGAACATGGGTCAGTGCAATTGTGTTGTACACAGGATAAAGAATCAGGACAATTGCTGTCCGAAATGCATCGATGGGGCATCATGCAACCTGAAACCACAGGATCCCCTGCTGTTCCCGGAGGACATGAGCATTTATATGATCCTTGCAGATTAATACAATCCGCTGTTGGATGACAAGGATGTTCTTCGCATTCATTTATATCGAGGCACTTGTCTGGACCGGCAATAAAACCTTGACCACATCGACATTTGTGATTAATGCAAATTTGATCTGAACTGCATCCGGCATCAGAAGTGCAGCCTATTTCACAACTTCCTTCAATGCACAATTCACCAGGTAAGCAATTGCTGTCTCCGAAACACAACTTGACACACAATCCGTTCTTACATCGTTCTCCTTTAGCACAGTTAATATCATCTTTGCATTGACATTGACATAGACCAGAAATACAAACATGCTCATTTGGACAATTTCCTGAAGGACCACATGTGCCTGGAATTCTAACGCATCCCTGTTGAGGTGTTGGGTTACCCTGAAACCCTTCTGGACATGCACAAATTGTTCGATGGTCTTGGCAGCTACAAACAGCATTTTGCCCACACGCATTTTCTCGTTTGCAAGGATCTGAAACACGAACAAGCGTTTTTGTTAACAATTGTAGTGAATAGAAGATAACTAATTCTTATGTCCTTTTGGAGCTCCGATAATAATGTATTTGATTACTCAGGAAAGAAAAATTAGTATCAAATATTACCTTGACATTTGTGGTTAATGCAAGAATGGTCCGATTGACAATTTCTACTGCTTCTACAACCCAGCATGCAGACGCTGTTAACACACGCTGAATCACTTTGACATTGACTATGGGAAACACATGAAACAGCGCATTTGCTGTTAATACATTTTTCACCATCAGCACAGTCATTGGATGTACGACATACAGCTGCAAATGACAATACTTTTTAGAATATTATTAATTTTTTAAGAGAATAATTAATTTATTAGAAAAATAATTAATTTCTTAGAAAAATAATTAATTAAAGTTGTGATACAATCGTTAAAAATGTAACAAATGCATTGAATACCAATGAACTTGAAGTAGATATGAAAACATTGTTGAAAACTTGTTTATTACCTTTACACTGTCCTTCAAGGCAGATGCTATCTTCACATTCAGCATCAATTGAGCAATAATTAGAATCTCTGACACAACCATCTTGTACCCCTTTGGTCGATGGTACGAATTTGTGAATGCACCGGCAAATCGGTTCTCCGTTGACGATCTCGCAAAGAGTATTATGACCGCAAGCGTTCTCGCAAGGATTAATGCACCTATGATTTTGACAAATGGATTGAATAGGACAATCTTTATTACTTTTACATTGACCTTCTTCTTGACAGCCTGTACTATAAGGGTCACCGACATGATTAGGTGGGCACTGACATACGGGATTGCTAGAAGCACCAGCGATGCAAATTGCACTAGGATGACACGGATTAGGGGAACAACTTTCGACAGCAGTACATTCAATATCTGGCAAAGGATTAGCTTTAAAACCCGGGGGACATTGACAAATAGCTTTGTGATCATCAGCAATACAAACCGCATTTACTCCACAAGCGCTTTTATCACACGCATCGTAGCATTTGTGCTCAAGTCTATTACAAAGTTGAGTTGGAGGGCAGTCTATGTTATAAACACAGGGAACCGCTTTGCAACCGTTAGTAGAATCATTAGGATCACCGGCATAAAGTCCAGGAGGACATTCGCAAATAGCTACGTGATTATTGACAACGCAAAGTGCATTAGGACCACACGAAACGTAATTACAAACGGGTTGACAAGACAATACTCCTTCAGGGGATGATTTACAAGTATGATCTTCCGCGCAATCTGTATCCGTCGAACATTGATCCTTACGAGTACTCTGGCAGCCGTATCGATCATTCGGATTACCGGTAAAGCCTGGTAAGCATTCACAGTGAGCCTTGTGATTGTCAGCTATGCATTGAGAATTAGCAGTACAAGTGAAACTCTCACATAGCGAAATACACTTGAGAACCCCGAGAGCATCCGGTCGACATCCAGCTTTGGGATGACAATCATGATCATGAATACAATCAGGAACAGATGGTTTTTCGCAAGATGATAAAACAGGATTCCATTCGTAGGAGTCGTAACATTTACAGGTTGCACGACCAGTTGCATCAACTTCGCACCTTTGATTAGCACCACATGCGACTTTACTACAAGGATTTGTACATTCTCGGATTCCAGATTCTCCAAGTATGCAAAATGTTCCCGATCTGCAGTCGTCATTGGTATCACAAGAAGCAGGGCTGATAGATTTCTTAGGCTGGCAACCTTCCCGTAAATCACTGGGATTACCAAAGTGACCTTCGATGCAAAGGCAAGAGGAAGCGTGGTGTTGTGTGATGCAAAGGGCGTTTGGTCCACATTGGAGTTTACTACAAGCATCCACACATTTTCTAACCCCCTTTCCGATGGAGAAACAAATTTCTTGCGTTTCACAGTCCAAATCATTTGAGCAATGACCCTGCGGGTGACAGCCTTTCGAAAGATCATTAGGGTTTCCGCTATAACCTGGTGGACAAATACAGACACCATCTTGACAAGCAGATCTTGGGCCACAATGCACTTTACTGCATTTATCCACACATCTTTCTCCAATGCATGTAAAATCTTCAGGACAAGGCATTTCAGGACTACATCTACAAGTAGCAGGATCTGTGCATGGTCCAATCTGTAATTTCTGACAGCCAACAAACGGATTTCCGAAGAAGTCTTCCTTACAACGACAGTCATAGCTTCCGATTGTGTTGATACAAACTGCGTTGTTGCCACATGCGTTTCCGTTGCATTCGTCAATATCTGTAATATTAAATTAGCGTATTATTTTAGGTGCTAAATTATATATTTAGTTTTTCATACAAAAGATTTTCCTGAAATACCATAGGGGAATGTCTCCCAGATATAAGTGATACCGGTGAAATGAAATAGCCGACGCGAACCAAAACCGGATACCAAACAGATAATGAAATGAGTAAATAACAAATTGCTCCAAGTGGGTACCTCATAAGAAGGTATTCCCACCACCGGTTCTGATTGGGTCTAAGCCCCGGTAGCTAGTGTAAACTCCATGGATTCGGAAGGGAGTTAATCTCACAAGCCTAGTTTAGTAACATTCAGCAGGCCACAACTCTAAGACGAATGTTTGATTTGACACTTTGTATATTACGCGTATTTCGCTCTTTATCTGATTTCATGTACATTAACTACTGTATCGAGATCCAGTTAGCAGCACCTGACGGAGCACCGGTTTTAATTAGCCGGAGAGCAGTTCGCTCGACAATTCGCTCGATTGAGTATTCTCTAATCTACGTATCGTAAATTTTGATGTTCAATAGAGAAGCATTTTTAATTACCTCGGTCTGTCGACAAGAAGTCTTGATAAAGCCATTGTGGCGCGGCCACGTGTAATCCTGTTTCTGGATTTCGGATGGGAATTCGACAACTCGGATTTTTGTCTGTGATACTCAAGTCTGGACGAAAGTGTGTTTAGAGGTAGTATGTGCACATGACTCATCTGGATTAGTCACTCCAATACATACATGTATTGGAGAGGAAGGGAACCAATGTAGGGGAAGTTTCAAATGTGGGAGTTTAAAACATGGGAGTCTTGACTGTAATTATTTTAATTTTATATTTAGAAATTTTTTTTTCGTATCATTCAGTTGCAACATGTTAAAGACAAATTTGGAAAAGATACCAGCAGCATGTAAGAGGCAGACCGTTCATCAAACCGTTAAAAAAGGTTTGAAAAAATTTTAGACTTTGGGACGTTGCGATCGTCACTGTTTCCTTTACCACGAGTTTAGGTGGAAAATTATTTTTTATTTCTAATTTGGGCGCCAATCCCCTCGCTCACGGCCCTGATCGGTTTTTCCTTTTGTCGAATTATTGGTTTCTGGATTCGCATCGTTGATCCATCGTTCAGCGGAAAGGGAAGTCGTTTCAGACGGTTCACTCAATTAAGGTCTTCCGCGCAGGTTGTACTTCCGAGGTATTCCGAAGGTCAACGG
>WNHD01001216.1:0-20462 GCA_011057455.1 Ganaspis sp. Gsp50
ATCGGAAAGTCGTGGCCGTATTCTCGCTCGTACTTTTCGCTCTCCTGTAAAATTATCGAAATGATTCTAAGGTCCCTTTCTTCGGAGCGCGTCACATTTTTCCTTTTCAAATATTAATTTTAATTTAATTATAACTTTAAATTATATTTCATTCCGATTTTTAGTTTTAAAATATTCCGTTTATATGTGAAAAGATTAAATTTTACAGATTTTTTAAAAATATGTTTGAAACGAAATATTAATGTAATTTTGAAAAAGACTGATTTAAGCTTTACAAACAGTCATAAAGATTGTATTGTGATCAAAATGAAACAAAAAAAGTAATCATAATGACAACAAGAATAACAGCAACACTGTTATAATAATAATAGTAATCATATTAATAATAATATAAAAATATGTATAGTTTTTAAGTTAACGTAAAAAATGTAAAAGTAAAAAGTAAGTAGAAAATAAACGTCAAAATGTAAAAGTTCAAAAAGATATACATTCAAAATAAAATTATACTATATGTAATAAAAAAAAATTGATAATAATAAAAATTATAATGATGATAATAATAAAAATTATAATGATGATAATAATAATTGCTAATTCTTAAAAGTTCGTAAAAATAAATATAAATAGCAACAAAAGTAAAGAACACACTAAAACAGTTGTAAAAAAAAGAGATAAAAAATTGAATGTTATTAAAAAGTTGAAATTTATAAGAATTTAAAAAAAATCTGTTAAATTAAATCATTTCGTGCTTATAAAAGTATTGTTTAAGAAAGTGGAGTTAAAATTCATTAAAGACTGACATAGAATTAAGTGCACATAATATTTAAGACCTGTTTATAAAATTATTACGTACCTATTGTTTGTTATTATTAAAGCGCAGAACGACGAGAAAAAGTTGATTTTTCTAGCGCTGTCTTGGCATGCCCTGGTGCTTCACAAATTTTTAATTTAAGAACACCTTTTTCCAATTTTTTTTTGCCGAGTTATTTACTTTGACATTAGTAACAAGTTATTGTCATTAACTAGAGATTTTATTTTTTCAGGACCATGACAGCGATTTGTTTTGTCTGCAATTTGCCAATTTTAAGTCATCAAGTGGGTCTAGAATGGCAGGGCGGAAACGGATGGGACGACCTTGTTCGGGAACAAGTTGAGGAATCGACGCTAAAACAACGTCTTGGTGAGAAATAATTTTTTTCAATTATTTACAATTTTCACGATTATTTACAATTTTCTTCAATTATTTACAATTTTTGTTCTATTATTTACATTTTTCTTCGATTTTTTACGATTTTTTTCAATTATTTACAATTTTTTTTTATTTACTTTTTAATTTGTGAGTTTGTAGTAATATTATATCCGATAAAGCTTTCTTCAATTCAAACAAAATTTCTTTGATTGAATTAAATTTTATTTTATTTAAGGAAATTTCTGCTTTAAATAAATGAAATTCTAGTTTCTTGAAAAATTTCTTTGCTTAAATAAAAGGCAAAAATTTATTTACAGCAGACAAAATTTCTACGGATCTAAAAACATTTCTGTAATTGAAAGAGAAATTAAATTTGAATAAAAGATACAAGCCAAAGAACGTTATTTCTTTAAATCAAAAGAAACTTTTTTCTGGGTGATGAATTAATTAAAATAATAATCATTAGAAATGAAAATCATGAAATTCATTAATATTATCAAATAATACACATAAAATTAGAAAAGAAAACGAAAGTAAAGATAATTCTTTTTAGGGAATAAAGAAAACATTTTTTTATTTGTGTTTTATTTTTTGAAAATTGTAAATCTTGAGAAATTTAAATTAATTTCAATTCAGACTAATATTAAGTTCATTTCAATTGAGACTAGTATTAAATGAATTTCAATTGAATGGAATATTATAATTATCAACAATAATATAGTAATAAAAAAGAAGTAGCTAGAAAGAAATAGTAAAAAATAAAAAGTAAGAAATAAAAAATGAAAAATAAGTAAAGTAATAAATAAGTGGCAAAAAATAAGTAGTAAAAAAGAAGTAATAAGAAATAATAATAAAAAATATATAATAAAAAAGTGATACATTTTTTTTTTTAAAGAGTAATAAAAAATATATAGTAAAATAATAATAAAAAATAAATAGTAAAAAAGTAATAAAAAATACAGTGCAAACAAGTGTAGAAAAAATAAATAAAATAATGTTTTACATAAATCGTTTCTACGCGAAGTGAAAACATTTTTTGTTTTCCATTAACTGGAAAATACTCTTTAGTGAAAACAATCTTTTCTTTGAAAAAAAAATAGTTTACTACTTTTTTTTCTACTCTAATTTTTTTTTTAATTTAAAAAACTTTTTATTCATATGTGAACAAATAAATATTTTTTTATTCATATATTCTTCTTCATTTGTCATATTTTTTATTCGAATCTTTATTTATTCTTATCTTTATTTATTCTTATCTTTATTTTTTCTTATCTTTATTTTTTCTTACCTTTATTTTTTCTTATCTTTATTTTTTCTTATCTTTATTTTTTCTTACCTTTATTTATTCTCATCTCTATTTATTCTCACCTTTATTTATTCTTATCCTTATTTATTCTCACCTTTATTTATTCTTATCCTTATTTATTCCCACATTTCCTTATTCTCCTCTCATCTGAAATTAGTATTATTTTCAGACTCTGATGATTCTTTTTATTTTTTGCCTGATTGAGTAAATATTGTTTGCAGGGACTGGAAGACGTGATTCAGCTGCTCAGATTACTTCAATTTCGCCTCCGAATGAGCTGCAAGAAACATCGCCGACAAATCAACGTCGAAGGCGTTCAAGTTTAGCACAATTGACTGATATTTTGAGAGAATGGGGTGGAGGAGGCACTTCAACAAAAGGTGGCAAGAGCAATAAACTGAGTAGAAGAGAAACTCTGGCAGATATTGCAAAATCTTTGCCATGGTCGAGACAAACAACAACAGACGCCAGCCGCCATGCCAGTGTCAGAACAAGAAGAAGAAGAGAAAGCTCGGTTGACAGTGGAATTAGAAGTCAATTTTCAAATAAAGATCGAAGGGAATCAGCAATCAGTGACCTCAAAAATGACATTGCAAAGCTCTGGGGCAAAAAAGAACAACCACAACCTCAACCCCCTCCAACAGTCATTTCACCAACTCCAAGAAGGGGTAATTTGATTAATTAATTAATTTATTTTATTTTTTTTTATTTAATTTTTAATTTTTTAATTTTATTTTTTTATTTATTTTTTTATTAATTAATTAATTTGTTTCCAAATATTAAGATTTTAATTTTAAAATATCAGAGATCTAATAAACAAATAAATGCTTAAACAAATAAAATATTAACATTTTAATTTTATTTTTTTTATTTATTTATTCAATTCAAAATGTATGGTCACTCGGCCTTTTATGTAACCCATATTATGAACATTTTAATTTTAGAACATTATCATTTTAATTTCAAAACATCATTTTGATTTCCAAGATTTGTTCCATTTCCATATTTTTTTATTTTTCTATTTTACGCTTTTAACATATTCTCGCAACGTTTAATCTCGCAATAATTGGAAATATTAATTCGTACAATGAAATGAAACAAAAAAGAATTGCATTTAGAGAATTTTCATGTTTACAAACTTTAAGAGTGTAATTTTCATTTTTACATTTGTTTAATTTACATATTTGAATAATTTTGACTTAAAAGAAAGTGCATAATTCTTTCTGAATTAAATTGAAAAATGTAACTTGTTTTAATTATAAATTGAAATTAAATTAGTTAGATTTTAATTAAACTCTATTCTAGTTTTCTATTGAAATGTTATCTTCATTTTCTCATTTTCAAATATTCATTTTAATTTAATAATAATTTATATTGAGTTTTACTCCTGAGTTTTAGTTTTAAAATTTAGTTTATGTGAAAAGATTAAGTTTTACAGATTTTTTAAAAATCTGAAACGAAATATTGACTCAACGAAAAAGGTCTAGATTTTTTTGAAGAGTCGAACTTTACAAAAAGCTATAAAGATTCTATTGTGTCAATATAAAACCGCGGGTGTCAATTTGAAATAAATAAATAAATTTTAATAAAGATGTAACGAAGAAAAGTAATGATAATGACAACATTAACATTTTAATCTCCATAATAGTATTTTTTATTTATTTTTCTATTTTACGCTTTCAACGTTTTATTATCTCTCGATAATTGAAAAAATCGTATAATAAAGTGGACCAAAAGAAATTGCATTTAAAGAAAAATTTAATTTAAAAAAAAAATTTAAAGAAAAAAATTTTAAAAATTAAATTGGAAAATCCAATTTGTAGATTTGTTTAATTTACATATTTGAATCATGTGGACAAAAAGAAGTGCCTGTAATAATTACAGTACAAAAAGTCGAATAAATTATTCGAATAATAAATTCGAATTGAAGTAGAAGTTAAATTAAAGTTAAATTGTTTATTTATTTCATAGCGTTAATTAGATTCTTAAATGTTAAAAGAAAAATGTATCATGTTTCAATTTTACTGAATGGATTCTTTTATTGAACTAATTTTAGTAAATAAGAATTTAGTATTCTTGAATTTTAGTAAATGTTTCAAATGCAATTCCCAATGGTTCATTTTCTTGAGAAAAAATCTGCCACGTGGTTTAAAAACATTATTTTTCGACCAAAGTGCCTAATATTAAACTTTTCTTTTCGTTTTCAAAAAGCAAGAAAACTAATTTAGACTATCGGCTCGGTTTTTCTTCAAAAATATCCTTGCCTATTATAAAATCTTTGATTCTTTTTATTTTGCTTCCTCATAGAGGAATTTTTTATTTTCTTTCTTTTTCATTGTTTCTTTTTCATTTCTGGTTCTTTTTTTATTCTCGTTTCTTTCTTTGCTTTTGTTTTTCTTTTTACTCTTCTGTTTCCTTTTTGTTTTCTCTCTTCTGTTTTCTTTTTGTTTTCTTTCTGGTTTTTCTTTTCTGTTTTCTTTTTGTTTTCTTTCTGGTTTTTCTTTTCTGTTTTTTCTTTTCTGTTTTCTTCCTGTATTTTTGTCTCTCTTCTTATTTTATATCGAGATATTGATTAAAAGCGTTTCAAATATCATTTTTCAGGATCGGGAGAGTCTCGAAATTCTAGACGAGATTCTGGCGAGAGTGCTAAATCGAGGAGAGATTCTATTGTCGGTCAAACGTCAAATTCGGGAGAAAAGAAGCAGCACAATTGTAGACATCATAGACGTAAGCAATCTCAACAATCTATCGATCTTGGAGTTCCACCAGGAAAGTATTACAGGAACGATCAAAGACCAAGTGCTTCTAGTACTGATAGCGGCGGAAGCTTCGCTATCAAGTAAGCATCATAAAGAACGATAATTTTTATTTCGTATGCCATAAATTCAGTTCTCGATTTTTTAAAAATATATTCTTTATCTTTTTACCTTTTTATAGAATATAAAGTAAATTCATTTGAAATTAAGTTTGACAAGAACAAACATTAAAATCGTATTTGTGGATAAAATATTAAATATAGAAAATACAAAGTTGAAACAAGCATTTATATTAGTTTTACGTAGATTAATTATTTTAATACAAAATTGAATTTGCTTGGAGTTCTGTTCGTAGTTATTCATTGGCAGGAAATAAATCCAATGTTCTATGATACTCTTGATTCTCACATCGAAATCAAATTTCAAAGCGAGGGAATTTGAGTTTAAGTAAAAACAATGAATAGAGATTTATTCTCAATTTTTTTGTTGAATAATTGTACTCAAATTTTATACTGAATTTTGTTTTCAAATTATACACTTATTTTTGCTTCCTTATAGGGAAGCATTGTTTTTACATTCTGATTTTTATATTCTAAATTTTATATTCTGAATTTTATATTCTGAATTCTTTATTCTGTTTTTTGTAGGTATTTAAAATCATTTTTAATTTGAAAAGTATGCATTTCGAACTACAAATATTTTTTTAAATTTGCACACTGAATTTTATACCATTCTTTGTAATTTATTTATTCTCTGCATTTTGTGCTGTATATTTAATCTTTTATTTTTTTCAATTTTACTCTGAATTTCATATGAATGTTTCATAAATTATTCTACTTTAAAAGCTTTACCAAAACTGTAAAACAACTGAAAATGTTACAATCTAGATAAAACAGTTGTTGAATCATGGAATACAAATACATTCGTTTAATCTTTAATTGTATCATTCTGTTTCGATTCGCTTTAGCAAGAAAAATCAAATCTGCACCGAGAATTTGACAAATAATAATTCATCTTTTCAATTATTTTATTTCATTAAAATTTCACTTCATTTAAAAATATGAACAATAATTTAGAAAAAAAATTTTTAAAACCGAATTTAAGCGCCTTTTAAAAAAATTGTTGTCAATGCGATATATTGTTTTTAAAATAATATCTTGCTTTTAAAACAATGTCTTGTATTTAAAACAATGTCTTATTTTTAAAACAGTGCTTTGTTTTTAAAACAATGTCTTGTTTTTAAAACAGTGCCTTGTTTTTAAAACAATGTCTTGTTTTTAAAACAGTGCCATGTTTTTAAAACAATGTCTTGTTTTTAAAACAGTGCCATGTTTTTAAAACAATGTCTTGTTTTTAAAACAGTATTTTGTTTTCACTCAGTATCTTGTTATTAAAAACAAAATAGAGTTTCGATTTTGAGTCTAGAATTCTGACTCAGATTATTTGGTATTTTTCACTTTAAGTTAAATAATGTATTTAAGATTGATATTTTCCCTCTGGATTATTAATTAACTAAACTTAATTAATGTCATATTTTTGATTACAGAGATCATTTGGAGACACAAAGGAGCTCAGAAAAGACAAATAATGTGGAAACAAGATCGGTTTCGACGACTGTGGGAACTGAAACGAAGTCAGTATCGTGTGAAATAAAAAATTTGACTTTAGAGCCAAACATCAATCCGCCAACAATCGTTATGTCTTCCGTGACGCCGCCATCAATTTCACCCGTCGCCGGAAGCAGTCTTCCACTTCCAGGAACATCAAATTCCGGAAGTTCTAGTCCTGTTGGTTCACCTAATGTGAGCACTACACCTACTCATCCTTTATTATCTACGAGAAGAGATTCAACAACCCAGGTAATACTTTATTAATCATTTTTATTTATTTAATTTAATAAGTTTACACTGGCAGTGCCCTTCAATTTTTTTCAATTTTCTTCCATAAACTTCAATTGCTTACTTTTGATTATCATTAATAATAAAATAAATATTTTTTTATATTAAAATGTAAAGAAATGCAAAGAAATATAAATTTGCCACTCCTTTACGTAATTTCTTAGATTTTTGGAAAATTAATATCATTATCAAAACAATTAGCATTATTAGCATTTTTAGTTTTTGAATTTTTTTATTGTGCATACTTAATGAGGATTATTGTTTATGATTTTTAGTGCTATTACAAAGGAAAAGAAGTTTCTCCAAACAAAATACCGAGACTAACGAGACAATCTGCTGCCATGGACGACTCGCTACCTCCAACTGGAAGGCGAGAAAGTCAACCAACTTTATCACCAGATCCAGATGACGGAGGTAAAAATTCTACTCCAAACGTTTGAATCTCGATTTTCTGAATCTCTGTCATTTAAACTCTTTGTATAACAGTAAATCATTAACGAAATAATATAAATAATATTAAATGTTACATAAAATAAGAATCGATGACATTTTTACGTCTTTCTAAATTATAAACCAGATTTTGTTGTTTTTGCTTCCGTTTCTTAAACACTCAAGAATCTTGAAACTATCATGTATCATCTTTGTATCATTTATCTATAAATTAAAAGTACGATCAATTATTTGTCGATAAATTAAAGGTACGATCAATCGAAATGCAAATAAAATCAAAATTTGAAAATTGTTAATTTAAAGAAAAAGAAAATTGTTAATTTAAAGGAGAAGAAAATGGTTAATTTAAAGAAAAAGAAAATTGTTAATTTAAAGGAAAAGAAAATTGTTTATTTAAAGAAATAGAAAATTAAAATTTGTATTCTAGAACCTATTATCTGATTTTTTGTTCTCGAAGTAAATCAGGTACAATGAATTTACAATGAAAGATTAAATTAGATTCATTTTCGATTAAATAGGTCTTGATAAATTAAATAAGACTTGGACTAATTATAGAAACACTAAAGCTAACTGACAGTGTTTTTAAATACTTTTCTAGGTCGAAAAGCACGAAGAGATTCCTTAAGCCCAGATTCAGCCTCTTATCCAAGACGACGTGATTCTAAGAGCCATTTGAGTCCAGATAGAAACGCCGATAAGAGAGATATTAGCCCAATCAGACAAAGAAAAGCTCGACTCAGAAGACAATCAACTTCCATCGCCCCACGAGCTCCAAGGTAATAACCTTTCAAGAATAAAATGCTCAAATGAAGAAAAAAGCAATATTTTAAACTTTTACAATTTAACTTCAGCCGAGTTACGTAATTCCACAAGTAGAAAGGTTTCTTGTTAAAAATTCTATCATTCTTATTGATCTCTATTGGAATTAGAATTTTGTTATTTATTTTTTATCGCTATTAAAATTAGATATTATTTAAAATTAAAATTAGATTATTATTTATTTTTATTAAATTTTGAGCACATTAATGAAATGTGAAAATGCGTATGGATAATAAATGATGATTTTTTTTAATTGGGGGTGTCTAAATATCAATTAGTTGAAAATTCAAAGTTATTATAATTTCAGAAATTGATAGTAAAAATTGTATTTTTGGAAAAGTAGGTGTAAATTTTAAAAAAATACGATTTTAATTAAAGAAGGAAACAAAGAAAGAAATAAAGAACGAATAAAGTCATGATTATTAAAATAAAATAAAAGAAAAGAAAGAAAGAACAAAAGAAAGTAAAAGAGGGATTATAAATAAATAAAGGAAGGTAATAAATAATTGAAAACTAGAAATAAATGAAGGAAAGTTATAATTAAATAAACAAAGTTACAATTAAATAAGCAAAGTTATAATTAAATAAACAAAATTATAATTAAGTAGACAAAATTATAAATAACGCAAAGTTATATTATCGAAAATTTATTAATGTAATTTTAAAAAGTTCTTTTGGCACATTGTAGTTAATGAATTTTCTCGGAACACAAACTATTGCAAATTTTGTTGACCACTTTTTTTTTATCAATTTCTTTGCAAAACGAAACCAATTAAATATTTTTAATTACTCTAAAAGGAAGTAAAATCCTCAATAACATTGCAACTTGTCGCTATATGTATTCTTGAATAGACAATCTCCATTAAGTAGATCCGGGAAGTCTTGTCGAGACTGAGCGTCTGACCTAAATCTTTACGAACTACTGAAAAGTTTACTCTCCACATTTCCTACAACAACAGATTTTCCAGTAAACATTTTTATTTGTATTTATCAAATACCATTCTCAAGCATAAATCAAATCTTCTTTTTGTTCGTGGTTTTAGTTAAAAAGCTTTTAATTCATCAAGATCAAATAATCGAAATTTTTAAAAATCTGGAATATTTTTCAAGTCACGTGAAGTGAGTGTGTAAAATTATACCACCTAGAAAAGGTTTGTTATAAACAATTGACGTTTCGAATGGTAATTTTCACTTTTAACTGCTGGAAAAACTTTAGTTTATTTATTTTATTTATTTTAACTTTAGTTATTATTAACTTTGTTATTAATTTTTCGAATATATTTGTTATAGGTCTCCGGATAGTTCGTCGTGTTCTTCAAGAGATCCAAGTCCATGTGCAAGGGCTCCTGGCAGCATTCAACATGCACCAATAATACGAAGACAATCTACAACCGAAGAAATTTTGATAGCTCGTGGTTTTAGACGACAAAGCACAACTGAGGAAATGATCCGCTGCCGAAATTTCCGAAGACAAAGTTCGCAGAGTGACGACACAGTTCGTATATTTTTTTAATATTTAATAAATTGTATTTATAATACTCTTAGGGAATTGATTCTTTTTGCTTCCTCATAGGGAAGCATTGTTTTATTTGCAATTATAGTGGTAGTAATAACAGTATAGTAGTTTTTGTAGCAATTTGTATTAATTATGGTATAACTGTTTGTTTACCCTTCCAGAGGTTCAATGCTTCTAGAAGCATTAATTATAGTACTTTACAGTATTTTTTTATATTTAAAATAACAGAAACATAATAATGACGTATTAATAACAGAACATAATTTGTAATAGTATCTATTTTTCTGTTTATAAACCTTTGTATTATTTTGTAGATTATTGAATCTTACAAAATTGTTTTTATATAAAGCCATTTATATGTGTTTAAAATAAAATAAAAGAAAAGAATACTAAATAATATAAAAAAATATATTATAATACTAAAATACTAAAAAGCATAATTTATAGTTATAATTCATATTAATTATAGTTTTTTGTATTAATTACAGTAATTTGTAATAATTAGAGTAATTTGTAGTAATTACAAATTTGTAATGATTACAGTAATTTATAGTAATTATAAATTTGTAATAATTACAGTAATTTGTAGTTATTACATTAATTTTTAATCACTTTTTTTACCCTAATTTACTTGAATACATTTTATATGCTATGTTTATTCAATTAGGTTCAAAGGTATCGAGGGAGAAGAGACAGTTCAGCACAAATAACAGATGGAACTTTCGCAACAATGACAGTCGAGACATCGAGCACTTTTTTTGACAGTAGCACCCAGACTGGTAAGTAAATTATTTTTCATTTTCATATCAAATTTCACTTTCTTAGGTTGCTGCTTTTTTACAAAAAATGTGCTAAGCTGACATAGCGGAAAATTGGAAAAAGAAGAAAAGTAATGGAAGTCTCAAGGAGTAAAATAAGTGGAAAAATATTTCCCAAATCTGACAAAAGACTCAATCTGGATTTAGAATTTATTAATGGCTTTTGTTTATCAAGATGAATTTTCAAGACTTTTACACAAGTATTAAAATTCATTAACAATCCAATATAAATATCCTCTTTGTTTAAATTTTTTCGGAATTTATTCAAAAGTTGTTCAGCGTTTTTACATAATTCAATTTTTTTACGATTTATTTATTGATTATTATTGATTTCGTTATTGATTTTGTTATTGATTTCGTTATTGATTTCATTATTGATTTCATTATTGATTTCATTATTGATTTCGTTATTGATTTTATTATTGATTTCGTCATTGATTTGTCCAAAAGAAATTTACGATTTTGTTTACATTTTGTTCTGTTAAATATTTGATTACATTTTAAAAATCTGCACAAAATAGTTTTGAAAAATTATATTTTTTTGTAAAACTTTTCAATGAAAAGTTGTGGTTTGTAGATTTATTTAAAATTCGTTGAAAATAATTTTTAACGCGATATTTTGAGACAAAATCTTGTAAACAATGTTAAATTTTTGTAAAATTCTCTTATAAAGTAAACAATATACAACAATACAATACAATTAATTGTATTGTAATCGTATATACATACATTATTCTAAGTAATTAATTTTAATATTGATTTTGTTATAATGGACAGAAAACTTTAGTTAAAATGAAAACAAATACAGAACGAAATTTAAAGTACAAAATAGAAAATAAATATTTAGAAAACTAAGTACAAAGAAAATAACATTTATAAAAGAAGAATTTCATCACAATTGAAAGGAATACACCAAGTGAAAAATATAAAATAAATATAAATATTACTAGTATCATAAATGTACTCAAAAATGTAAAAAAAAATTATAGAGAAAGTGCGAAAAATAGCTGTTTTCAACACTCGAAATCAGTAATTGTTATCGTTTCTATTTTATCTGATAAACTTTCTAAATTTGAATTAACTACGAAATTACTAAAAAAAATTACTATCCATTAACTTAATCATTTTGGTTAATAGATAGTAATTTTTGATTTCACTACAAATTTGACTATTAGCCAAAAAGACCAACTTTTAAAAGAAATGATCAACTATTAGCCAAAATGACCAACTTTTAAAAGAAATTATCAACTATTAGCCAAATTGGTCAATAAATAATACTATTTTGGTCTCTTTTAGTCAATTGTTACTAATTTTAAACAAGATTTAAATTATTGTTCTTTAAAGACGGGTTGCTTGAAATTAATCAAAAATTTGACCAAACCAGATTCATTTATTCATCTCATTTTATTTATTATTACATTATCAGATAATGACTTAAAAGGAAGATCTAAACGGAGCTTTTTTTCCAGATTGGAGACTTTATTGTTTTGTGATTTAAAAAAAATGCAAAATAAAAGTGTTTGAAATGAAGCGCCGAGCGTCGACCACCTGCGATCCTTCAGCTTTTCTCCAATAAAGCCACCTGCTCTCGATCAAGCGCTCTAGGTATCTTTTTTCACGGAATCCTTCAAAGCACGCAGGCGCTTCGCTTCCGGCGTTGTTTTCCTCGAACGTCGCGGGGGTGCACATCAGTCGTCGCATGATAACAGAAACCAACCTTTCTGTCTTGTGACGATCAACCGTAAATGCCCTTCGTGCTCCGCTTTACGTTTTCGTAATATTCCTCTTCTCCCTCACTGTCATTTCGACAAAATCAGCCCGAAAATCCTTCCAGTTTGAAAACAATCCACCCCCAAGAATAAATCAGGAAAAATGGACAAAAATCAAACTTAAAATCAGTGACAAGATTCTCTCGAGTTGTGCAATTGCTCGGCAATAATTGACTACCAGTCGATTGTGCACGACAGACTAATTAGAATCTCTCATTAAACTCTAATTAATCGGGACTGGTCACTCAGAAATAATAATCATGGACGTTTGCGCGTTACGTGTGATTTGAGGGTGTGAATAACAATCGAAGGTCAGTTCGAAGGTTGTCATCCGATCACAAAAAAGAATACTATCTGACAATCGGAAATCGATTCTGTAATTTGAATATTGGTAAAAAATAATAGAATAATAGAGAATAGAATAGAGTAAAATAAATATTCTAATAATCCTTGATGATGATGTTTTTTGTTGATCTAGTTAGTGATGGGTGTTGGCCTCTTGTCTAATTCTATCAGTGATTTTGCTGTCTGATTAAAGGGACAGCTCTGTTTTTTTTTTTTTATGAGAGTCTGCATGAGAAATCGAAACAAGCCCATTCTAAACCACGCAACGGTTCGCGTGACCAAGGGAGTAGATTGACACCCCGGTAGGACGCAACCACTTGTGGAAGCGAAAGAGAAAAAGCTTCTTCAATGCTCTTCGTTTCTGACTCTCATTAAAACAAGGACATGTAATTGTGTTGGAAGAGGCCACCGGAATTTCGTGACTAAAACACTTCTATCTTGAATCTCATGAAACCCATCTAAACTTCTAGACTTGGATCAATCGGTAATTAACTCACTCTACCTTCCACCTTTCTGTGTGTATTTTTCTTTCACTGTTCAAGATTATGATAATCTTTTGAAAAATTCAAGAAGACTTGTTGAAAAATTCTTTGCACGAAAGGCATAATTACACAAGTGGCTTTTTTGTCAAAATTGAGACAAGTCTTTATCTCAAAGGATTTAGTCATGCTTTTTAAAGTTTTATGAATTTCAAATCGTTTGTTTGTATATTTTTCTAGAAAAATTTAACGTAATCGCAGGAGCACATTTTTCGAAGTAGGAAATTAGCAAAATTGACTGCTTTTTTATCTGAAGCAGAAGATAACTTTTTAAAAAGATTACTTTTTTAACTCTTAAATTTCACGCGAGGTTTAAGTACCCCAAGACAGTTTTTTGAAATAAATACCTTTTTGGAAAATTTAGCTAATAGCTAATTTATTGGTACTATTTTAAAGATAGTAATTTAAAGACTACTATTTCATGAAATCACTGTTTAATTTTTAGCTAAAAATATTAAAAACAAAGTTATGGATTTTTTTTTTAACAAAAAGCGTAACTTTTTCATCATTTCTGTGAAATTTGTTTTTTGCTTCCTCGTAGGGAAGCATTGTTTTTCATGTCTTAATAATAATGAATTTTTTCTATTTTGTTTTTATGGGCCCAAATGACCGTTTGATCAATTAGAAGAAACGAAATCTTTCGTTTTACTTTCGAAAGAAAGTACTATTTGAAAACATTTTGAAAGAAAAATAATTATTAATAAACTGTTTATAGTAGATCAAACACTTTGGAGTCTTTTTGACCCCAAAATGTATTTGTTATTACTTTGAGACGTGTCATTAAAGGGTTAAAAACATTGAAATATTTTATATTTTGTTTAAATATTATCTTACTTTATGTATGTTAGACTAAAATTAATTTAAATTATAAAACTTGAAATAAATAATCCATGTATTCTTTAAATTACTTTCTTCACAAGCATTGGATTCAGATTCTGATTCAGAACTATAAATCGCTATTAAATCCATTTTGACAAATGTTTATATCATTTTCAAACTGAAGTTAATCGAAATATTTTTGCAGTACTTAAAACAGTATTTTAAAGATACAAAAAAAGTGATTTGTCATAAAAATATATGCCAAATCGGTATATTACTTTTTCGATTTTAGAGAAATAAGGAAATATAAAATCTTGTTTATCTTGAAATTATAGAAAATGTATAGTTGTTTATGATTCCATTTTGACAGTGATTTAAGATTATGATAATCTTGCGAAAAATTATACACCTCGAATTTTCCAATCGATTGCAATGGGTCTCTGGGAGAATTTAATTTCACTTTCTCTTGAATTCAATCAAAAACTGAAAATTGTTTTGAAAATTGTATTTTTAGCAATATATTGTTAAAAATACAATTTTCAGTTTTTTCCCAAATAATTTAAATTTTATTTATTATTATTTTTAAAAAAATGTTAAATTAAATTTAGGATTCTTAATTCCTTTCTCAAAATTACATGACTTTGATGAGCAATCTTTTTTTGAACTCAATACTTTGAAAAGTTTTAATTTAGAAATTAAAAAAGCTCTCAATTTGTAAAAAAGATAAAAAAGATAAAAAAAATAAAATTCAAATTATTTGCCTTGTATTACAATATAAGTTTCATTGTTCTTAAGAATCGTTAACAATTTCAAAATAATTGATAATTTTCCGTATTTGAATCGATTAACATTAATTTTGATGAAAAGAGTCATAAAAAACGCATTAACATTAAATTTTAATTTAAGTTTTTAGAAAATATTTCTTTGTATCAAAAGATTACAAATGTTTGTTCAATTTCAAAATGTCCAGTATTCACAAAAAGTTCTGCAAATATCGAGTAACAATTTCAGTAAAAAATGTAATTAAGTTGTTAGAAACATACATACAGTGAGTTATTTTTATTTCGTAAAAAGTTATTTTTAAAACAAGCTTTATAATCCTCGATTCATTTTCATCGAATCAAAAATAATTTCAGTTTTAAGAAACTATTTCAAACTTTTGATATTTTCAAATAAAATACTTTCTTGGAGTGGTCTTTTTTAAAAGTTTATAAAAAATGTTTCTTTGTATTAAAAGATTACAAATATTAGTTCAATTTCAAAATGTCCAGTATTTACAAAAAGTTCTGCAAATATCCAGTAACAATTTGAGTAAAAAATTTAATTAAATTGTTAGAAACTTATATACAGTAAGTTATTTTTTTTCGCAAAAAGTTGCTTTTAAAGCAAGCTTTATAATCCTTAATTCTTTTTCATAGAATAAAAAATAATTTCAGTTTTAAGAAACCACTTTTGATATTTTCAAATAAAATACTTTTTTGGAGTGGTCTTTTTTAAAAGTTTATAAAAAATTATTGTTTTATTAAAATATTACAAATATTAGTTCAATTTTAAAATGTCTAGTATTTACAAAAAATTCTGCAACTATCGAGCAACAATTTGTGTAAAAAGTTTAATTAAATTTTTGAAACTTAACGACAGTAAGTTATTTTGATTTCACAAAATGTTATTTTTAAAGCAAGTTTTATAATCCTCGATTCATTTTCATCGAATCAAAAATAATAAATTTCACTTTTAAGAAAGCATTTCAAACTTTTGATATTTTCAAATAAAATACTTTTTTGTTCTTTTCTTTTTGTAAAAGTTATTAAAAATGTTTGTTTATTTTGAAAAATTACAAATGTTTGTTTATTTTAAGAAATTACAAATGTTTCTTCAATTTCAAAATATCCAGTACAAAAAATTGAGCAAATATCGAGCAACTATTTGAGAAAAAAATTGAACTTATATTTTATTTAGTTTTATCCCCGTCTAGAAGCACTCATTATGTAAAGGTTTTTTTATGAAGCATCCTACGTGTTTCTAAAATAGGAATTTGTCCCTGATGTGGTAAACTATTTGTTTCTTTTATACCAGTGTTATTGAATAAGACGATTTATGCTTTTATACTCATTAAAATGGTATTAATGACGTGAAATGATATTTTCATTTTTTTTATGAATACTATAGTGCTATGAAATGTTTTGATTGGATAGAATAGCACAAAATGCTCGTAAACGTCCTTGGTATGATTAAAGACCTCCAGGGTGTCTGAAGATAAATTGTGCTCCATTCTTGGCCACCGTGAATCTTTGTGTATTTTTATACTCAAAGATTTTCAGAATCTGTAGAAATCATATCTCAATTATTGTAAATTAATACCGTTTAAGTAAATCCTTTCTCATCTTTTCTTTTTTAAAGTAGCTCTTTTTTAGTATATATAAACAGAATTAAATATTGAGCAAAAACATTCTTCGTTTTAATTAAATAAATAGAAAAAAATTTATTGACTCTTTTTTATGGGATAATAATAATAAAAAGCAAATAAAGTGTTCATCTTTTTACTTCGTTTTCTTATCTTACATTATTTAAGTTGATGAAAGAAATATTTTCTCTTTTATTTATCATTTTTATTGAATTGACGTAAAAGAATTAAATGTTTACATAAACATAAGATACGGATAATGTGTAATGGAAAAGAAAAATGAGACTTTTGAAGAAAGTTCCAATGTTTTTTTAACTCTCGAATTAAAACTTTAAATCAAGATAAATCTCTTTTTCTCGATGTATTATAAAGAAAGTGTATCTACATTTCTTTCAGAATTTTAGATGGGGATTTAAAATGATATAAAATGTCTTATAAAATTTATTTTTAAAACATGTGATGAAATATGTTTCTTCTTTAATAAACAAGTTTTTCATGTGGTTATAAGTCATTGAAGATTTTTCAAAATCGAAATTAAATTGCATACGTGGATGAAACGTGCTTTATTGTTTAGAGCTTGATTGAAAAGAAAAATTATAGCTGTTTACTCTCCATTCGTATGCTTTCAAGTTTAAATAATTCAAAATAATAATAAACCGATATTTACTTTTTTTTCGCACTTTCTTTCATTTTCTAAAGCAACAAATACTCTTCATAAATTGCGCTTATTCAGAAATTTTTGTATTAATATTCTATTTGAAGATTTGGGCTAATTTTATATTCATAATTGTAAACAAAAATTAAAAATTTTATTAAAGAAAATTGGTAAATATAATTTTTTAAGTAAAAGCAAATTAGTGAACTTTTCTTAATAAAATAAATTGGTAAATATGAACGTTTTTTATAAAAATAAATTGGTAAATACTAGCGTTTTTAAATAAAAGTCAATTAGGACATTTGAATGAATTAGTTTGTATTATTTTAGTATTATTGATTAAATAAATTAGTAAATTTAATTTTGAATTAGTAAACATAATAATTATGTTTTCGTTTTATAACCTGAATTTTCGACCCCTTGGGATTTTTGTGCTTGTGTAATTTTTTATTTTATTATTCATTTGATAATTATTCATGTTGCAAACTCACGCGACGTTTTGCGTCTACTACACGCGAACTTGCTGTTTTTTTTTTGTTCAATGAACTCTGCAAACTCACTAGACGTGGCTCATAAATGTTTGTATAAAATGCAACCTTTAAACTCCAGTTTGAAATTTATATTCATTTTACTAATTGTATGGTTTTTCGTTTTTCTAGAAAGCTTTTTAATATCTTCTTACTTTTTCTGCAATCTTCCTTCCATGAATATTTCATGCATGCTTTAAATTTAACTGTCCTAAATTTTTATAGACCTCAATTTTCTTTTAGAGACAGACCTAAGTTAAAAATTTTACTGGAAATAATATTCTAATCATAAGAAAAAATTTAAATTTATTAAAGAATTTACTGTTATTAATAATTTTATCATTGTTATTATTATTTTAATTTTGTATTTTAATTTCTTTGCCCCTGTATATTTTGAATGGTGAATAAACTATTTTAATTTTGTATTATTATTTTTATGTTTTATTACTATTTTTATGTTTTATTACTACTTTTCCTTTTTATTACTATTTTTCCTTTTTATTATTTTTTTTCAATTTGCTTTCGTTTTTTTTAAATTTTGTAACATTGCACAAATTGTAAGAAAAATGTTTGAAGGACGATGGGAGAAAAGTTGAAAGTGTGATTTTTAAGTGAAAAAGTGGATTATAATTTTTAATGCATAAAAAAGAGGGTCGTCCTCGTGAAGAACCTAGAAATGAATAATGAGTAGAGTATAATTCTCGATGGAGAGTTAAACTATATTTGAAAAGAAATTTTCTAGCAATATAAAGTTCAAAGTGTTTATAAAGTCTGAATAAATAAATAAATAAATTCAAGTACTTTCGTTGTACGATGCTTTCATATCAGAGAAGGTGTTGTTTTTCTGAGAAGGTCTGTTTAAAATGATAATGTAGTCTTATCGAGTCTCATATGTCTTTCTTCAAAGGGCTGAATATAAATTTTGAAAGGCAAAACATTTCTGAAGCTTTTCACCCTTTTAAATCAAATATCCAGGGTTGCTTTCTTTGCTCTTTTTTTAAAGCTCCATTTATTTCCTGTCTGCACAAATCCTAAATCTCTATTTTTCGATTTCAAAACGAGAAAGAAATGTATATTGTTGTACTAAAAAGTCACTTGAAACATGAATACCCTTCAGATTGAATTGGAATTCTCAACAAATTGCAAATAAGATCAAATAAAATCAAATATTACTTGGAAACAATTTTTTTTACTTTGTAATATTTTTTGAAAATAGTTAAATATTATTCTTTTAGAAAATTGTTAAATGTTGTATTTTTAGAAAATAGTTAAATATTGTTCTTATAAAAAATAGTTAAATGTTATTCTTTTAGAAAATAGTTAAATATTCTTTCAGAAAATAATTTGAAGACATGTTTAATTAAAAGTCAATTTGCCGTTGAATGAAGGTTTATTTTTACCTAAATCTATCAAATAATTTATGACCAAACTATTAGTACAAAGAATTATCCAATTTTAAAAGAATATCTTTTTATTGCACCTAAACGTTATTCCAGACTCAAACGATTCTTAAATCAAACAATACCCTTGACATATTATTCAAAAAGATTATTTAAAAAATTGATTTTATGAGAAAGCATTTCGTGAACATTTAAGAACATACAAAAATTATTGTACAAACTTTTTAAAGCAAAAGAAAAAGTCTTTTTAAGGAACAAATAGTTTTTTAAAGAATAATTTCTTTTTTAAGAATAACTTATTTTTTAATAATAAATTATTTTTTAAAGAATAAATTCTTTTTTGAGAATAATTTATTTTTTAAAGAATAAATTCTGTTTTGGGAATAAATTATTTTTTAAAGAATAAATTTATTTTTAAATCTTTAAATTCTTTTTTAAAGATTTAAATTCCTTTTTAAAGATTTGAATTCCTGTTTAAAGATTTAAATTCCTTTTTAGGAATAAATTCTTGTTTAAACCCTTAAAAATTGCCCAATGTCTAATCAAGTTTTTAGGTCTCAAGAGGTCTTTCTTGAAAACGACTGTTTAATTTAGTTTCTAAATGGAAGGACTTTTTAAATTCAGACTTAAAACCGGTTAAATTACCTTCTGCCTTGAATAGAGATTGAATTCGGAATTTAATCGTGTTACTCTCTAATCCCCAAGTAACGCGCATTTAATGGGCTTTTAATCGAAAAATGTTCATCGAATCACCCTGCTGCATTGATCTCTTGTCTTCAGCCTCTTGTATTCGGTTTGAGGGCAAACGATATGACAAGTTATTATTTCTGCAAGCACACTACAATTTAATTATTTTTATGATTGCAAACTCAAGCCAGAAAAATTACAAGAAAATATTTTCTTATCATTTTTTATGGAAGAATCATTAAACTCTTCAGCTGTCTAAAAATACTGTCATGTATTCTTTTAATTCTATTTTTAGTTATCAATCCAGAGGGGAAACCTCCAGTTCTATTCCCTGTTTCATAATTTTAATATTAATGTAAATTTTGATGTAAAAACTTTTTTAAACTCGTCAATACTCGTTCTTTTATTTATTTTTTTACTGATAATTTATTTTTCTTCTACCGTTTATTTTTTTCTTACTTTTATTTGTTAGGGGAATTTAACCGGTTGTGGGCACAGTTAGCTGTTTCAGCCATAACTTTTGACCAATTTAATATTTTGCGGATATATTTATATCAATGGAAAG
>WNHD01001217.1:0-29308 GCA_011057455.1 Ganaspis sp. Gsp50
TATTATTATTATTATTATTATTATTATTATTATTATTATTATTATTATTATTATTATTATTATTATTATTATAAATAAAGGTCAACAGAAAGGAATAATTGATTAATTATTATTATTATTATTATTATTATTATTATTAATAATAATATTTTTAATATTTAATACGCTTCATATTGCAAATTTTACACAAAATTTATTTCACGTTTAATATTGACAGATATTTATTTAAAAAGTGTACTACCACATATAAAAAAAGTGTGAAGATTATTACAAAATTTGCAATTTTTTAAATTGACTTTCATTTGTTCTTTGGAAATATTGTTTTTTGTGGCATAGTCGCGGAAGTAAACTAGAAATTATTTGTAAATTTCATTGTCAAAGCCACAAAGGGTAGTGAAACAATTTTCCTGAGCTAGAAAACTGACTGTTGATTGCTAAAGTTTATTGACTTTTAAAACAGTTTTAGAAAACAGTGAATTTTTAAAAATACGGATTGTATTTCAATTTCAATTTCAAAAAAATTTCAAATATTTATGGTTATTTATTGGTTTCTTGTTAGCCAATAATTGTTTCTTGTATAAAGACCGTATTGTTTATCAAACACTGTTTTTTGTTTAGCCAACATGGTTAGTTATTTAACAACCATTGTTTCTTGTATATCAACCATGATTTATTGTTTCTTAACAATTGTTGTTTGTTAACCATGATTGTTTATTTGAGATTGTTTCTTGTATATCGACCATGGTTTGATGTTAATCAACCATTCATTCTTGTACATCGAACATTATTTTTTGTTTATTAATCATTGTTGTTTGTTAACCATTGTTATTTATTAACCATTGTTGTTTGTTAACCATTGTTGTTTGTTAACCATTGTTGTTTGTTAACCATTGTTGTTTGTAAAACATTGTTGTTTGTTAACCATTGTTATTTATTAACCATGATTGTTTATTTAACATTGTCTCTTGTATATTGGCCATTCTATCATATAAAACATTGTTTATTGTATACCAATAATGGTTTGATGTTTCTTAACCATTGTTGATAAACAAACAAGGTTAGATGTTTAACAACCATTGTTTCTTGTATATGAACCATAATATCAACCATGAATTGTTATTTATTAACCATTCTTGTTTATTAACTATTCTTGCTTATTGAAAATGGTTGTTTATTAACAATTGTTAATTATTGACAATTGTTGTTTATGAACCATTTTTGTTTATTAACCATTGTTATTTATTGACCATTGTGGTTTGTTAACAATTGTTATTTATTGACAATTGTTGTTTATGAACCATTTTTGTTTATTAACCATTGTTATTTATTGACCATTGTGGTTTGTTAACAATTGTTTTTTATTGACCGTCGTTGTTTATTAACGCCATTGTTGTTTATTAACCATTGTTGTATATTAACCATTGTTGTTTATTAACGATTCTTATTTATAGACAATTGCTGTTTATTAACAATTGATATTTATTCACCATCGTTGTTTATTAACCATTGTTGTTTATTAACCATTGTTGTTTATTAGCAATTGTTTTTATTGACCGTCGTTGTTTATTAACCATTGTTGTTTATTAGCAATTGTTTTTATTGACCGTCGTTGTTTATTAACCATTGTTGTTTATTAATCATTATTGTTTACGAACCATTGTTCCTTGTTAACAAATATTTGTTGGAGATCTACCACGATTTGTTGTTTGCAAGGAATCAATTATTGTTTTAAACAATGGTTTGTTGCTTGAAAACAATCGTTTTTGTTTGCAAACATTGGTGTTTTGTTTTCAAAAAAAGGTTTGTAAGCGATTCTTGTTTATTGACCATTGTTGTTTATTAACAATTGTTTTTTATTGACCGTTGTTGTTCATTAACGCCATTGTTGATTATTAATGTCATTGTTGTTTATTAACATTTGTTGTTTATTAATAATTATTATTTAAGAACCATTGTTCCTTGCATATTAAGAAAGATTTGTTGTATATCAACCACGATTTGTTGTTTGCAAGGAATCAATTATTATTGTTTCAAACAGTGGTTTGTTATTTTCAAACAATGGTTTTTGTTTGCAAACAATGGTTTTTATTATCAAAGAATGGTTTTCATTTCTGAACATTGGTGTTTTGTTTTCAAAGAATGGTTTGTTAGCGATTGTTGTTTATTGACCATTGTGGTTTATTGTCCATTGTTTTTTATTGACCATCGTTGTGTATTAACGCCACTGTTGTTTATTAACCCTTGTTGTTTAATCATTATTGTTTAAGAACCATTATTCCTTGTATATTATCAATGATTTGTTGAATATCAAAGATGATATGTTTTTTATTAACCATTGTTGTTTATTAACTATGATTGTTTATTAACCATTGTCTCTTGTACATGGTTTGTTGAAAATCAACCATCGTCTCTTGTATATGGTTTGTTGAAAACCAACCATTGTTTCTTGTGTACCAACAATGATTTGTTATTCATTAACCATGGTTGTTTATTATCCATGGTTGTTGTTTACATACAATTGTTTGTTGCTTCCATACAATGGTTTGTTATTTACATACAATGGTTTGTTATTTACATACAATGGTTTTTTATTTACATACAATGGTTTGTTGTTTGCAAGGCATCAATTATTGTTTGCAAACAATGGTTTTCGTTTACAAACAATGGTTCTTGTTTAAAAACAATGGTTCTTGTTTACAAACAATGGTTCTTGTTTACAAACAATGGTTCTTGTTTACAAACAATGGTTTTCGTTTTCAAACAACGGTTTTTGTTGGCAAATAATAATTTTTATTTCCAAAAAATGGTGCTGTTTTCAAAAAATGGTTTCTTGTTTTCAAACAGAGGTTCATGTTTACAAACAATGGTTAATGTTTACAAACAATGGTTTGTTGTTCAGCAACCAACGTTTGTTGTTTACTATAAAAGAATCTCTACATGAAATAACGACACAAATAAACCATCCAAACAAAAAAGATAAAAAAATTTCTAATAACTACGAAAATTTGCAGAAATACGTTGAGAACGTGAAGCAAGACGCGAGCATCGGGACCAACATCCTGAGGGTCTCAGCCTCTGACGAAGATGCAGATAACAATGGCGCGATAATGTACTCTCTGAGTGCACCCAACAACGACCAAGGCCTTGAGTATTTCGAGATTCAACCAGAGTCTGGTTGGATCGTCCTAAAGAAGCCACTGGACGTAAGTTTCACACTCTCATTTTTTCTACAAATCTCACGAGTTGATCTCGCTAGAAATATCAAAAACAGTACATACATATAAATATATATATATATATTATATATTATATCATATATATTTTTTTGTCGATACCTGAAATACGTCCTTACGAACGAGTCAATCTAACAATTGGCCCCAAAACGACAATGCAATTCTGTCATTGTAATCACACGCTTGTAAAATATCCGCTGGTCCAGACACCGGCCAAGAGTTAGATGCTGCTATTTCAGGGATCGAGTAGTTTTGTTGTAGAATATCATTAAACTTGAGTGTACACCTTCTGCCGACATTCTATATTTGCGTTCACTTACGTTTAAACACAATATCCGTTTAGTTGCCTAATCGGAAGACTTGTACTAATACGTTTGACCGATATGATTATTTCCTCATCACTAATATGCAACGAAATGAGTTTCTTTTGTACGGCACTTGTATAGAATTTTATTCCCATTGATATGCACAATGTGTTCACTATGGTAAATACTTAGCTATGCCTGATTTCCTCAAATGCTTCACGTACCTGAATCGATCGACCATTCGGGCCATTTTTTTCATTGTCAAAACAACTCTCGAGTAAAAGCAGACCGACTCGCTCGATGAAGCTGTGTGCCCAATTCCAAAACGTGCTAAATTCCTTTCACCGACGGTCTACATTTTTTTTCAATTTCAAATTCATCCCCTCAAATATCACTTTCTTCCAAAAATAACAGAGATGCTTTTATCGAATGGATTTATTATCGAAATGTCAGGAAAAAATAGTTATCGAAATGTTGAGAAATATTTTGCGAATGTAAAGAAATACTTTTCGAATGTAAAGAAATATTTTTTGAATGTAAAGAAATATTTTTCAATGTAAAGATATATTTTGCGAATGTAAAGAAATATTTTTCGAATGTAAAGAAATATTTTTCTAATGTAAAGAAATACTTTTCGAATGTAAAGAAACTTTTTTAGAATGTAAAGAAATATTTATCAAATATAAAGAAATATTTTTCGCATATAAAGATATATTTTTCGAATGCAAAGAAACATGTTTATCGGAATTTAAAGAAACATTTATCAAAAGGTAAAGAAACATATTTATCGGTTGCAAATTATGAAAAGAATACAAATTACAAAATAAAGAAGAAATAGGAATCGAATTACAATTACAAATCGAATTTGAATTACAAATAGGATTTGAATAACGAATCAAATTTGAATTTTTAATCGAATTTGAAATACGAATCGGATTTGCATCACGAATCGAATTTGATTTACGAATCTGATTAAAACTACGAATCTAATTTCAATTACGAATCTTTGAATTACGAATCGGACTTGTATTACGAATTAAATTTGAATTAAGAATCGGATTTATATTACGAATCGAATTTAAATTACAAATCGCATTTGAATTACCTTATCGAATTAGAATTACGAATCGAATTTGAATTATGAATCCAATTCGAATTATAAATCTTTGAATTACGAATCGAATTTGTATTACGAATCGAATTTGAATTACGAATCGGATTTGAATTACGAATCTTTAAATTACGAATCGAATTTGAATTAGGAATCGGATTAAAATTACGAATTTAATTTAAATTACGAATCGGATTTGAATTACTAATCGAATTTGAATTAGGAATCGGATTAAAATTACGAATCGGATTTGAATTGAGAATCGAATTCTAATCACGAATCGAATTTGATTTACGAATCTGATTAAAATTATGATTCTAATTTGAATTACGAATCAGATTTGTATTACGAATCAAATTTGAATTTCCAATCTAATTTGATTTACGAATCGGATTCGAAATACTAATCTAATTTGAATTGAGAATTTGTTTTGAATTATAAATGTTTGAATTACGACTCCAATTTGAATTACGAATCCATTCTGAATTACAAATATTTGAATTACGAATCGGATTTTATTACGAATCTTTGAATTACGAATCGGATTTGTATTACGAATCAAATTTGAATTAATAATCAAATTCGAATTACTAATCGAATTTGAATTAAGAATCGGATTTGAATTCCATATTGTATTTATATTATGAATCTAATTTGAATTACGAATCTTCTTAATTACGAATCAGATTCGAATTACGAATCGAATTTGATTTACGAATCTGATTAAAATTACCATTCTGATTTGAATTACGAATCGAATTTGAATTACGAATCAAATTTGAATTTCCAATCGAATCTGTTTTACGAATCGGATTCAAAATTACGAATCGAATTTGAATTGAGAATCGGATTTGAATTAGGAATCGGATTAAAAGTATGAATCGAATTTGTATTTCGAATCGAATTTAAATTTCGAATTAAATTTGAATTTCCAATCGAATTTGATTTAAGAATCGGATTCAAAATTTCGAATCGAATTTGAATTACTAATTGAATTTGAATTAGGAATCGGATTAAAATTACGAATCAAATTTGAACTACGAATCGGATTTGAATTTCCAATCGAATCTGCTTTGCAAATCGGATTCAAAATTACGAATCGAATTTGAATTGAGAATCGGATTTGAATTAGGAATCGGATGAAAATTACGAGTCGAATTTGAATTACTAATCGAATTTGAATTAGGAATCGGATTAAAATTACGAATCAAATTTGAATTACGAATCGGATTTGAACTTCCAATCGAATCTGTTTTACGAATCGGATTCAAAATTATGAATCGAATTTGAATTTCGAATCGAATTTGAATCACGCATCGAATTTGAATTTTTAATTGAATTTGATTTACGAATCTGATTAAAATTACGAATCTGATTAAAATTACGAATTTTATTTGAATTACGAATCTTTGAATTATGAATCGGATTTGTCTTACGAATAAAACTTGAATTACGATTCTGATTATAATTACGATTCTAATTTGAATTACGAATCTTTGAATAACGAATCGGATTTGTGTTACGAATCAAATTTGAATTTCTCATCGAATTTGATTTACGAATCTTATTCATAATTGCGATTCGCATTTGAATTCGACAATCGGATTTGAATCACGAATCTAATTTGAATTACGAATCTTTGAATTGCGAATCGGATTTATATTACGAATATAATTTTAATTACGAATTGGGTTTAAATCACGAATCGTTTTCCAATTATGAATCAAATTTGAAATACCAGTCAAACTAAAATTACGAATCTTTGTTGAATTACGAATCTTTGTTGAATTACGAATCAGATTCGAATTACGAATTAAATTTGAATTACGAATGGAAATTGAATTACGAATCGGATTGATATTACAAATCGAGTAAAAATTGAAAAAAATTACAAATTTGAATAGAATAATTATTATAAATTGAATAAAAATCATGAATGTCGGGAAATAGAAAAGTTTCGCGAATTAATGGTACGTGTACGGTTCTATAGGATCGTCGATCGCTAAAACGTGTGCACTTTCTTGAGCAGGGAATTAAATCTTGAGTAATTAATTTTTAATGAATAATTCTTGTGTGACTAATAATTCTTGTCTAATTTTTGTCTAATTCTAGTTTTATTCTTGTCTAATTCTTGTTTAATTTTTTGTGCAAATTCTAGTGTTATTGTTTAATAATGACAATTTTGTGTAATTCTAATTGATCTGTACAATTAATCTAATGAATAATCTTTGTGCGATTAATTGCATTCTTGTGAGATTAATTGAATTTTTGTGCGATTAATTGAATTTTTGTACGATTAATTGAATTCTTGTGCGATTAATTGAATTCTTGTGCGATTAATTGAATTCTTGTGCTTATAATTGAATTCTTGTGCGATTAATTTGATTATTGCGCGATTAATTAATTTTTTGTGCGATTAATTTGATTATTGTGCGATTAATTTAATTATTGTGCGATTAATTAATTTCTGTGCGATTTATTTAATTTTTGTGTAATCGATATAATTGTTACATTCTAGTGTAATTAACCTAATTGATATAATTTTTGTGTAACTAACAATTTCTTGTGTCCAATGTTTGATTTAAAAAAAAGAGTCCAAGTCCGATTAATAAGACTAATAGCTTCGTAAGCAGAACTAATGTGAATTTTTGCAAAATGGAAGTGATGTTTTTTTTGAACTTCCAGGAGCAGGTGGGAACAACTATTTTTGAGCCCCAATACAGTGTACACCGACTTCTACGCATTTTGTGGTGCATCAGACATAAACAATTTTTGAACATGCTTGCATATTTTATATGAATGTGTTTTTCAAGCCTTTACAGGAACGGATCTCGCTCTCGCTCCTTTTCCTCTTAATTTCTCTCTCTTTCTGTTTGGGACAATTGTTTCTCTTTATTTAGTTGTGTTTTGGGAATTGGTTCTCTTTGTTTCGTTATCTTTTGAAAATTGTTTCTCCTCTTTTCTACTTTCAACTCCTTTTGTTCTTTACATTTTTTTAAGCCTTTTGTTTTTTTATCTTCTCTTTTTCAATTATGTTTCCCTTTTTTATCCCTCAGGTCCATTCTAAAATATTGCACTCTAAATTGTATCAGATAACAAATTTTATTTCCTGTTGTGCTTGAAATTTTAATTGTCTTTCAAGTTAAAAATAAAAAATTTAAATTTGTTGTTTAAATTGAAATAATATTTTGTGGCAGATTTTGTGTGCCCTAAAAATACTTTGAACGATAGTGAAATATAATTTGTGAAAAGTTAACAACGTTACTTTGAATATAAAAAACAATTTTGAAGGGGAGAACAGTTTGAAGAAAGGAAGACTTTGAATAAAAAAGACTGAAGAAAGAAGTACTTTAAAGAAAGAAAGAAATACTTTGAAGATAGAAAAACTTTGAATATAAAAATGCTAAAGTAATACCTTAAAAAAATATTTTAAAGAAAGCAAAAATACTTTGAAAAAAGAAACACTGAAGAAAGAATGACTTTGATTAAAGAAGACTGAAGAAATATATACTTCAAGGAAAAAAATACTTCAAAGAAAGCAAGACTCTGAAGAAAGATAGGCTTTGAATTAAAAAAAAAAATACTTTGAAAAAAGAAAGACTTTAAAGAAAGATAGAATTTGAAAAAAGAAACACTTTAAAGAAAAAATACTTTAAAAGAAGAAAGACTTTTAAAAAAGAAAGATTCTATAGACAGAAATACTTTAAAGAAAGAAATACTTTAAAGAAAGAAAGACTTTAAAAAAAGAAATACTTTAAAGAAATAGATACTTTAAAGAGAAATTAATACTTTAAAGAAATAAATACTTCAAAGAAATAAATACTTTAAAGAAAGATAGGCTTTGAAAAAAGAAACACTTTAAAAAAACAAATACTTTAAAGAAAGAAATACCTTAAAGAAATAAAGACTTTGAATAAAAGACTGAAACTTTAAAGAAAGATTTTAAAGACTTTAAAGAAAGATAGATTTTGAAAAAAACACTTTAAAGAAAGAAATACTTTAAAGAAATGGATACTTTAAAGAAAGAAATACTTTAAAGAAAGAAATAATTTAAGTAAATAAGTACTTTAAAGAAAGAAGTACTTTAAAGAAAGAAGTATTTTAAAGAAAGAAATACTTAAAGAAAGATAGACTTTGAAAAAATAAACACTTTAAAGAAAGAAATAATTTAAGTAAATAAGTACTTTAAAGAAAGAAATACTTTAAAGAAAGAAGTACTTTAAAGAAAGAAGTACTTTAAAGAAAGAAGTACTTTAAAGAAAGAAGTACTTTAAAGAAAGAAGTACTTTAAAGAAAGAAATACTTTAAAGAAAGAAAGACTTTGAAAAAATAAACACTTTAAAGAAAGAAATACTTTAAAGAAAGAAGTACTTTAAAGAAAGAAATACTTTAAAGAAAGAAGTACTATATAAAGAAATAAATATTTTAAAGAAAAACTTCAATAAAAGACTTCTCAGAAAGACTTCACAGAAAGACTTCACAGAAAGACTTCACAGAAAGACTTTAAAGAAAGACTTTAAAGAAAAAAGACTTTGAATATAAAAAACTGAAGGAAAGAATACTTTAAAGAGAGAAACACTTTGAAGAATTAAAGACTTTGAAGAAACAAATACTTTAATGAAAAAAACACTTCACTTATACAAAAGAAATTCATGTTTTAAATAAGCAATTGAAGGCATATGAAAATAATTTGAATTTGAAATGTAAATTTGAATTTGAAAAATAAAAATTGAAATCTAAAACATGAGAATAGAATTGACTAGTTAAGAAATTGAGTTCAAGAAATTAAATTTGAGTTCTAAAAGATCTGTACATAATTATGTAATTTTGTAATTAAAAATATAAAGTTTTGGATATTCAAAGTAAATTTCTTGCAATAATGACAAAAATTGTTTGTATCTAATTGAAAAATTATTCGTTCGAAAATAAATAAATAAAAATAATCCTTTTAATGAAAAAAATAAAATTTTTACTCGTGCTTTTAGAATTAATTTAAAAGTTAAACATTTTTTACAGAAATATGGAGGTTGTTTTTTTAAATAAAAATTATATACAATTTTTCTTCATGACTTCATGTACAATCTTTATTTACAACTTTCACAATTTACAATTTGTACAAAATTTTAAAGTTTTATTAAAGTGAAATGAAAACTTTTCTCGTGAATTATGAATTTTTTCTATATATATTATATAATATATTAATTATTATATTTTATTATATTAAAATATAATGCTAATAAAGTAGAAATGAGAGCTTTTAAAATACAAAATATTGGAAATATGGTTTTTTATTGAAATCGAAGTTGTGCTATTTCTGATATTTTTTACTGACAGCACAATTTATATTTTTATTTTATCAAAACATGAATCTTTAAAAATAATAATTAATAATTTTTGTTCATTTGATTTCAATTTTTTTTGAATTAATATAACGAATAAAAATATTTTAAAATACCACGGTAATTTCAATGTACTTTTTTTTGTAATGTATTACTTCCTCGTGGAAATTTATTTTTAATTATTTGTGTAAATTTCCACTGTATTTTAAAATTTGAAAAATCATACTTTATTAAAAAGTAAATAATTTACTATGTTGCTTTTCAAGACGTTAATGATGAATAATATTCCAAAAACTTATTATGTAATATTACAATAATATTCAACATGCAAAATTTCAATTATTTAATTTGTAATATTTCAATAATTTAATATGCAATATTGCAATCGTTTATTATGCAATATTTCAGTCATTTATTTTGCAATATTTCAATCATTTATTTTGCAATATTACAATCATTTATTTTGCAATATTACAATAATTTATTTTGCAATATTCCAGTCATTTGTTTTGCAATATTTCAATCATTTGTTTTGCAATATTTCAACCATTTGTTTTGCAATATTACAATAATTTATTTTGCAATATTTCAATCATTTGTTTTGCAATATTACAATAATTTATTTTGCAATATTTCAATAATTTATAATACGTAAAATTGTTTGAATTTGTTTAATATATCATGTTTTGATACTAATTAATTACTTTAATTTTAATGTTTTTCAATTTGTGTTAATAAGTAAAATTATGTCATAAATTAATATGTAAAATTGTTTCTTAATTTAATATGTAAAATTGTTCCTCAGTTTAATATGTAAAATTGTTCCTAAATTTAATATGTAAAATTGTTCCTTAATTTAATATGTAAAATTGTTCCTAAATTAAATACGTAATATTGTTTCATAATTTAAAAACTAACATAAAAAAGAATTAATTATCCTGAAGTACATAATTTATTTTCAATTATTGAATTAATCAGTGAAAAGTTAAACAAACAAATTAACTCAAGTGAATAATGTAATAAAAATAAACAACATCCATAATCATAATTATAATCATAATCATACAATTTGTGCAATATTTTAAAACAGCTTGCCAAGCAGTTAATGGACTTTTTATCCCGATTGTAATTATTTTTTTCCAGATTCACGAAACCTGATAAAAGTTTCTGTTTAAACGAGAGCAAGTGCGCATAGCCCGTAAGAAACTGTCCGTTTTGTGACATTTTTTCTTCTGTGATTGGGGCAGCATACACTGTCAAAAAACCAAAACAGATTACGTAACGTTCACCGGTTTTCTTGAATGTGCCAAAATAACGATTTTAAAGAAAAGAAACAAACAAACAAAGAAAGTAAGGGGTCGTCAGAATTACTTTTGACCTTTAAAACGAACAAAAAGGAAAAAGAACTTAGACTCCCCCACACCCAAAAAAAAAGAAAAATAATCCTCGATTTAAAAAAACCATCTCTCCTCATCCTTAACCGCCTCTTTAACGCATTCTGCTTGCATGCAAATGCCTGCCATTGGTTGATTTCGTAAAAAGACTAATTTTGATCTTCTTTATATTGTTTATGTTTGTGTTTATTGCACCATTTACTTTCTTCGGATTTGATGAAACAAAAAAGGGCTGTTTTACAGTAAGTAGGAACCTTTTTGTGTTTCACTCTGCTCAAGGCGATATTTCAATCAATTATATACAATATCACATTTCTTGACATAGCGCTCGCTGCAAACTCTTTGAGCGTCTTCTTTCAGTTTCACGCCCAGAAGGATTTATACTCTACCTGCTTTTTATTTCTTTTCTTCTTTATATTTTCCCACAGTTCCTACTTGTTCCTTCTGTTTGTTAATTTTTTTATTTCCTTTTTTTGTTATTCCAATTATTTGTTTATTATTTTTATTTATTACTTTTATTTATTCCTTTTATTCATTCCATTTTTGTATTCCTTTTATTTTTATCCCTTTTATTTTATTCATTCCATTTTTGTATTCCTTTTATTTTTATCCCTTTTATTTTATTCATTCCATTTTTGTATTCCTTTTATTTTTATTCTTTTTATTTTTTTCATTTTTATATATTTATTTACTCCATTTATTTTATTCACTTATTTGTACATTCCTTTTATTTATTTACTCCTTTTATTTTATTCATTTATTTATACATTCTTTTTATTTATTTATTTACTCTTTTTATTTTACTCACTTATTTATAAATTCCTTTTATTTATTTATTTACTCCTTTTATTTTATTCACTGATTTATACATTTCTTTTATTTATTTATTTACTCCTTTTATTTTATTTACTCCTTTTATTTTCTTTACTCCATTTATTTTATTCACTTATTTATACATTCCTTTTATTTATTTATTTACACATTTTAATTTATTCACTTATTTATACATTCTTTTTATTTATTTATTTATTCTTTTACTCCTTTTACACCTTTTACTCCTTTTACTCCTTTTACTTTATTTCCTTGTTTTGCATTCCTTTTGTTTATTTAGTCATTCCTTTTATTTACTTTTTCCCTTCACTTTATAATTATATATTTAATTTCAACTGTTTATCGTGTTTATTTACCTTCTTTCAGTTTTCAATTGTAGGCCCGTATGCAATAACTGCCTCCACGTATGAAATATACAGGCACTTATTGCATGCAGACTTTAAATCTAATCTTTATTAAGTGTACAATTCTACTCTGTGAAAAACATTTTTTAAAAAGCGATTTTGAAAAAGAAATAAATTTTGATAAAGAAAGGAATTTTAATAAAGAAAGGAATTTTAATAAAGAAAGAAATTTTAATAAAGAAAGAAATTTTGATAAAGAAAATATTCAATTACAAAGTAAAACTTGAATTCTAAAAAAATGCAATTAGAATTTTATAAGTAAAAACCCATAGAAATTAAATTAAAAATTAAGTTCTGATGATAAAGATCGAGTTCTAAACTTGAAAATTACTGTCGTAAAATAAAAATCGAATACAAACTTTGAAAATTAGGTTTTGAAAACATAATTCCAGTTCTCAAATTGAAAATTACGTTTTAAAAATAAATAACTAGTTCTAAAATGGAGAATTAAGTTCATCAAATAAAAATCAAATATAAACATTGAAAATTACGTTCTGTAAAAATAAAATGAGTTCTAAAATTGAAAATTTAAGTTTTGAAAATAAAAATCGAATTCTAAAATTGAAAATTAAGTTCTGAAAATAAAGATTGAGTTCTAAAGTTGAAAATTAAGTTCTAAGAATGAAGACAGAGTTCTAAAATTGAAAATTGAGTTCTAGAAATAAAAATAGAGTTTTAAAATTGAAAATTAAGTTGTAAAATCAAAGATGGAGCTCTAAAATTAAAAATTAAGTTTTAGAAATAAAAATAGAGTTCTAAAATTGAAAATTAAGTTGTACGAATAAAGATAGAATTCGAAAATTAAAAATCGTTTGAAAACGTTTTTGAAATAAAAATCGAATACAAATATTGAAAATTAATCTTTGAAAATATATGTAAATAGAGTTCTTAATTTAAAAATTAAGTTATGAAAATAAACCTCGAATACTAAAATTGAAAATTAATTTCCACAAGTAAAAATAGAGTTCTAAAATTGAAAATTAAGTTCTAAGAATAAAGACAGAGTTTTAAAATTGAAAATTGAGTTCTAAGAATAAAAATGAAGTCCTAAAATAGAAAATTAAGTTCTAAAAACAAATATAGAGCTCTAAAATTGAAAATTAATTTCTAAAAAAAAAGATCGAGTTCTAAAATTGAAAATTGAGTTACGAAAATAAAAATCGTGTTCTAAAATTAAGTTGTGAGAATAAATGCGATCTCGAAAATTGAAAATTAAATTCCAAGACTTAAGGTTGAGTTCTAAAGTTGAGAATTATGTTCTAAAAATAAAAATAGAGTTCTAAAATTGAAAATTGAGTTCTAAAAATAAAAATAAAGCTTTAAAATAGAAAATTAAATTGTAAAATCAAAGATGGTGTTCCAAAATTGGAAATTAAGTTCTAGAAATAAAAATAGAGTTCTAAAATTGAAATTTGAGTTCTAAAATAACGTTTGTGTATTATTGACAGAATTTAATAAATGTACGCAATTATGAAAAGTTTTCAAGAGATAATTGCACACTTAATTTAGATATCTTTTTGCTTTTCTATTAATGATGCATCGTACAATATTTAACTTTCTAAAAAAATATTCTAATTGTGATAAGATAACAGAGTGAAAGTTTTTGAAGAAATTGTTCTACAAATTGAATTTTGAATAATTAAAATGAGACTTAACCTGTATGAAGAAATTTCGGAAATGAAATTCGAGTTCTAAACTAAAACCTAAAAATTAACTTCCAAAAGTGAAATCTCAATTCTAAAATTGAAATTTGAGATATAAAATTGATATTTAAACTTTAAAGATGAAATTTGATAATAATAAAAAGTGTAATTTGAGATATAAAATTGAAATTTAAGTTCTAAAAACTGAAGTCTAAGTTCTAAAGGTTATATTTTGAGTTACGTAAAATAAAATCTTATATTTTGAATATTAAAATTTGAAAATTTCATATTTTGAATATTAAAATTTGAATTCTAAAAAAATATGAGTTGTAAAATATAAATTTATTTTATGGAATTAAAATTTGAGTTCTAGAAATCAAATCTTATAGTTTGAATCAATATGTAATTTTTAAGAACAGAACTTTAAGTTCTAGAAGCAGACTTTGAGTTCTAAAATTGAAAAATAAGTTCCAAATGTAAGATTTAAGTTTTTTATTGAAATTTAAGTTCAATATTAAAATGCACGTTGTGAAATTAGAAATTAATTCTAAAATTGAAATTCCAGTCGATATAATTGAAATTATAATTTTCGTCTTTTGAGTTTGGAAAATAATTATAGTAGAGTTCAAATATTGTTATGCATTTTAAAAAAAATGTAAACAATGTTATCTACCCTCAAAGATTTCGTTTCCGAAATTGAATTGAATTGATAAATTGAAATGAATTGAATTGAATTGATAAATTGAAATGAATTGAATTGAATTGATAAATTGAAATGAATTGAATTAAATCTAATTTAAGTATCAAATTGAATCTAATTGAAAAATTTAATTTAATGTAAATATTAAAGGAAAAAATAAATTCCAGGGAAAAACAATTTCTTCGATTCTTTTTTTAAAAAAAATTGTTTACAGCTAAAAAAATTTCTCTAGAAAATTGTACCTTTCATCATATATTTTAAATTTGACTTTTTGCCATTTTTCCCCCACTAATCCTTTGTATTCCTTTAGTTAGTGAGTTTCTCTATTTCTTTTAATGTTTGAGTTGAAACCTGATTATCTATTTTTCTTCATTATCCTAAATTTTATAAAACGTGTTGTACATATTATACACATGAGTTTTTATTAATTTTTTTAGTCGGGTTGGGTACTGGACGATGAACAGATGACATTTTCACAAATACAGACACAAGTTTTCTCACAAGTAGTGATATTTGTTAATTAATGAAAATTTTCCTTTGTCTGATAACACTAATTTGAGTGTTCCAGAACCAACTAGGTCCAGTTTCGTCGTCCAGGTATCTAATCGGACTCTTATACTCCTTACGATAAAAAAATTATTGGGAGTAATATGAGGATTCAGAGCTGCCAATCATCTGTCATCTCAATCGACTGTCATCTTAATCATTTATTTTTTTTCATTTATTTTTTCTAATTCTTTCGTAATTATCCGTCTGTGTATATTTTTACAAATATTTTTTGTCTTTTATGTCAATTCTTCCATTTTTCTTTCCAATTAATTTAAAATTTAGAATTCATTTAGAATTAATCAAATTGATTGGATTTATTATTGATTAAATTTATTAAATTAATTATTATTTATTATTGATTAAATTTATTAAATTAATGATTATTTATTCAATTGGTTTGGTTAATTACGAATTTAATTATTAATTTCGAATAATTTCGAATAATCGTTAATTATCGAATTTTTGTTTCCTTTTTGTTAAAATTAGTTGCATTCAGTTAAATTTGTTTTTTTTCAAAATGTTTCAAATAAGTTGTGATTATTTTTATTTTTCCAAAATTACTACATACTATTTAATTAAAGTTACGTTTCGTTTGTAAAAGTGGTTTCTCTTTTGTTAAACTTTCACTTTTTTTGTTCAAATTACTTTTCTTTTGTTACATTTATTTTTTGTTGTAATAATTTTTTTTTGTTAATTTTTTTTCTGTTTTCGTTAAAACTACTTTTCTTTGTCAAGATTATTATTTTTTCTTAAAAGTTACCTCTCTATTGCTAAAATAACTTTTTATAAAATTCCTTTTTTGATGAAATTGCTTTTCTTTTGATAAAATTGCTTTTTTGATAAAATTGCTTTTTTTGATAAAATTGCTTTTCTTTTGATAAAATTATTTTTCTTTTATTCAAATTATTTTTCTTGTATTCAAATTATTTTTCTTTCATAAAAAATTTCTTTCTAAAGTCTCTTTTCTAAAATTACTTCTTATAAAATACCTTTTATGCAAAAATTACTTTTGTTTTGCTAAAATTAGTTTTTATAAAATTCCTTTTTTGACAAAATTACTATTCCTTTGCTAAACTTACTTTAAATAAAATTTCTCTTTTGCTAAAATTACATATTCTTTTGTTAAAATTATTTTTCTTTCGTAAAAGTTACTTTCATTTTCTCAAATTTACTTCTTTCTTAATCACTAAGCTTTAATTTGATTAAAAACTACTTTTAAAAATTAATAATTATTTTGATACAAAAGATGTAAATAAATATTTTTTAGATGTAAAAGCAATAAAAAATCAATTTGTCAAGATGTTTAACAGACTAATGAGATGGGTTAAAAGAATTTTCGTTTAATGAAAATGAAAAAAAATTATTTTTATGATTTTTGAGATTGATTGAGCTTTATTATATTTTTGAATTTTTACTCCAATCCCCAATAAGTTTTTTCCCGCAAGGATCAGAAGGTTTTTGGTTTATTTTCTGTACACCTACAATTTGAGTTGTAAATCAGTTTTGTAAAAATTATTTTGTACAAAATGTATCTAAAGAATATTGTAAAGTTAGAGTTAATTATTTGAGTTCTTTAAGTTTAATTTGAGTTTGTAAAGTTTAAATTGAGTTTATGAACAGAGCTGCCAGAACCTCGAGCGTTTAAGTTTACGTCATGTGCTTTTTTTTCTCTCGAGGCTAATACAAGTTTGACTAGAGTTAAATTGCAAAATTGGCTGCTTAACGGATAATGAAAAATTTATTTTCACTCAATTTAATATATTCCACATTATTCGCTATCGCAGTCATTTTTAGTTAAATTTTGATTATGATTGTGTAAATAATTTAAACATTTACAGGAATTCAACATTTTCATTTTTATAGTATTTTATTATTATTTTTTTATTTTAATAAGTATGTAAATTAATGTTTTTTTATTTTCTTAAAGGACCAGACAATCAGTTGCTTATTTATGTTTATTTATTTTTATTATTATTTATTTATTACATAAACATTTATTGCTTTGTAAATTCTTCGAATTGTAGACAAATTATTTTAATTAATTAATTTTATTTTATTAATTTATTTAATTAATTTGTTCAATATTTTTTTTAAATAAAGTAAAATAAAATGGTTTCAAAAACGAAAGATCTTTTTTATAAATTACCACATGGTAATACTGTTGTGTGTTTTTCCAAGTGATGCAATTTTTTTTAATGATATAGTGCTGCAATTTTTTTAAATAATGGTCTTGCAGTTTTTCAAGAACACAATTGTATAATTTTTAATGTAAATATAATTAAAATTATAAATTCCGTTTAGTTACATGCTAATTAAATTTGAAAAAGAAGATTAAAAATTTGTAAATACTGTTTTTCTAAAGAAAGTAATTTTACACTTTTGCAATACCATACGCTATTTAAGATTTACATTTTTCGTTCTGTAAAAGAAATTTGCGTAAACTTGAGCACTTTGGCAGCTCCGATTGTAAAAAATTTCATTTAATTTTACCCATTTAGCGTTAAGTTATTTTATGTACAATTTTAATTTTAGTTAGTGGATTTCATTTCAAATTTAAAAAGTTGACAATTAGTTTTTAACGTTAATTTTTAGTTCTTTTTAACCAATCTTGAGTTTTTAAAGTTACGTTTTCAAATTTTAAGTCAAATTTAAGTCTGTGACGTTAATTTTACTTTTTACATTCATATTTGAGATTGAAAATTAAATTTTACTTCCTAGATCCAAAATTTAGTCAATGGAGTCCAATTTGAGTCAAAAAGGTGAAATGTAAGAATCTAGAATTTTATTGAACTCTTTTGGAATTGAAGAAATGGTTTAAAAAGTCAAATTAGAGTTATAATATAAATAAAAAATAATAAATAAATGAAAAAGGAATATATAAAAAACAAATATATGTAAACCCTTTGTTTGTTAATAAGAAACCTCCTGAGTTCAATTTGAGTCTGTAAAGTCATATTGAGATTTATCTGCATTGAGCTCATTTTGAACTCCTTAGTTTAATTTGAGCCTGAGATGGGAATTTGACTATGTGGTGTTCAATTTGAGACTTTAGAATTGAAGAAGAATTTAAGGAGTTATAATCGTTTTTATAATTAGTTCAATTTGAGCCTTACGTTTACAGAATTTGAACCTCAGGAATTAAATTTGAACTAGTAGAGTGCAATTTGAGTCTGTAGAGTTCAATTTGAGTCTATAGAGTCCATTTTGAATATCTATAAATTGAAATTCGAACTTGTGGAGTTCATTTTGAACTTTTATTGATTTCAATTACAATGTGTAGATTTCAATGTGAGTCCGAGGAGTTTAATTCGAATCTATAAATTAAAATTATAAGCATGTGGAGTTCAATTTGAACTTTTCTTTATTTAAAATTCAATCTGTCGAGTTCATTATGATCCTGAAGAGTTCAATTTTAATCTATAAAACAAAATTCGAGTCTGTGATGTTTAAATTTAATTTTTAAATTTTGATTTCAATTATACAGTGTAGATTGTAATTTGAATATACAAATAAAAATTTGTGTCTCTGGAGCTCAATTTAAACTTTTGTTGATTTCAATTACAATGTGTAGAGTTCAATTTGAATCGTTTCATTCAAATTTGAGCGTGTAAAGTTCAATTTGAATTTTTATTGATTCAAATAATTTCAAATTCATTCTGCAGAATTAATTATGACTCTAAAGAGTTCAATTTGAATCTATAAAACGAAATTTGAGTCTGTAATGCTCAATTTGAATCTACAAAAGAAAATTTTAATCTGTAATGTTCAATTTGAACTTTTGTTGATTTCAATCATACTGTGTAGAGTTCAATGTGAGTCGGAAGAGTTCAGTGCAAATCTGAAGAGTTCAATTTAAATCTATAAATTAAAATTTGAACCTCTGGAGTTCTATTTGAATCTATAAATTAGAATTTGAACCTCTGAATTTCAATTTGAACATACAAATTAACATTTGAACCTCTGGAGTTCAATTTGAATTTTTATTGATTTCAATTTCAATGTTTAGAGTTCAATGTGAGTCTGAAGGGTTCAAATTGAATCGTTCCATTGAAATTTGAGCGTATTCAATTTGAAAAAAGTTCAATTTGAACTTTTTTTTATTTCAATTGTGTTTAGCGTTCATTGTGAGTCGGAAGAGTTCAAATTGAATCTTTTAATTGGAATTTGAGCATCTAGAGTTCAATTTGAACCTTTATTGGCTACAGTTTGAGTCTGTAAAGATAAATTAGAGCCAGTGAATTAAAATTTGACTCTGTGGAATAAGAATTATTCTAGAGAGTTCAATTTGAGTCTGTAGAGTTCATTTTAGCTCTCTTTGAGTTCAATTTGAGTCAAATGAGTTAATTTCAAGTTACTTGAGTTCGTTTCGAATCTTTTCAACTCAATGGAAATCTGAAAAGTGGAATTTGACTCTGATGAGGTAATTTTGAATCGTATTTAATTTGAATCAGATGTATTGGTTTTGACTTTCCAAGGTTAAATTTAAGTCTGAGAATCTATATATTATAATTATTGTTTCAATTATTATTACGTTTTACATTTAAAATTAAAAATATTAAAATATAATTTGTTTTACAAATATAAAAGTAAGTTTTAAATAATATCTTTTATTTGATAAAAGAAAAGAGCCTGAAAGTCTAAATCTGATTCTCAAAAAAGTGCTTTCAATTTCGCTAATTAATAATCATTAAGAGTTTAAAACATCAATTTCAATTCTCCAGCGAAAAATTAGATTTTCAATTCTCAAATACGAATTCCTTTCTTTAATTTCCTTTCTCCCTGATTAATTTTCTGTCTCCAGATTTAAATTTGAGTTATCCTAGAGTTAAAAATTAAAGTTTTTGTTTATTAAAAAAAAGGAATTGTTTTGCAAAAGAAATGAGTAAAAGAAAGTAAACATTTGAGTTTAATTTACGTAATTTTTTTTTATTTTTTTTTTATTTTGATCAAGTTAAAGTTTTGAGTTATCCATCGGAAGTATTGATGAGCAGCGCGGATCTGTCACTATCTCATGAACTCTGTCTCTTTTTTCTGGAAATGATTGAAGCTATGATTTTGATCGTAAACGATTGTACAGTGTCCCAAGTGTCCTGTAACTTGACGGCCCATATTTTGCCAATAGCGAGACAGGTATCGCCTGAGAGTACGTGCCTCCGACAGAGGGACACCACCCTCGTACGCAGACGTGGACGTTGAGTTAGACGTCGTTGACAGAAACAGTAACCCTCCTAAGTGGGATCAGAGCGTATACGGCCCCATTCACATCAAAGAAAATGTCACAGTGGGTACTAAGGTGACGCAGGTGAAAGCCAGGTTTGTATGCCACGACATCACCAGAGACAAGACATGTCGTGCCGAGCCATGCTCTGTTGACCTCCAAAAATCCTCTTTTTATATTACGCCTTCATATTTCTTTTTTTTTTTACATTTTGCCAGTTTTTGCGCCTATCACTACAACATAGACTTTACAGGTATACATTGCTCACGAATATTGCAATCATGAGTTCTGTCTGCGAGAATAAATTTTAATTAATTATTACTTACGAAAATGTGACCATTTTTCTCTTTCACTGAAAGAAAACGACACGAAAAGGAAATTCTGATAAAGACTGCTTTGTTTCGGATAAAAGTAACTCTAGTGTTATCCAAATTTTACTATACTGTCTAAGAAATTTTACCATACTGGTTTGGAAATTTTACCATTTGAAAATTTTACCATACTGGTTTGGAAATTTTACCATACTATTGTACTGTCTTACAAAGTTTACCATACTGTTGTACACTTTACCATTTTGTCGTAGAGATTTTATTGTGCTGTATTACAAATTTTACTATACAGTCTTACAAAGTTTACTATACTGTCGTACAAGTTCACCATACTGTCGTACAACTTTAACATACTGTTGTAGCAATTTTACTGCGCGGTCTTGCAAATTTTACTGTACAGTAAAGTCGCAAAACTATACAGTCTTACAAAGTTTATCATACTGAAATGCAATATTTACTATACTGTCTTATAAATTTTAACATAGTGTCATACAAATTTTACAGTATTGCTCTCTAAATCCTAATAAGTGAAGTTCTAGGAATTTTAAGACAAAAGTCTTTCTCTTCACTTAAAATATACGGAAATCAACCTATTTTGAAATGAAATTTTACTTGTTTTAAGTGCAGTAGAAGACGATAAGTGAAATCTCGTTTCTTTGGTTTCAGTGAGAGTTTAACAATTCTTATTCTACTATTTTGCAATGTCTAGTGTGTTATTTAATAATTTTTACCATACTATAATGGAATCTTGAATGTCTAGACTGTTAAAAATTTCTATGACAATTTTACTACAATGTATAGGAAATAATTTTCATATACGTGTTGTAATTTTACTATTTACGAAATAGTATTTTTAAAGTACAAGTATAGCAAAATTACTAAACACGTATAGTAAACATATTTTACTATACATGTATTGCAAAACTAAATCCAGTATAGTAATTTTACTATTTTGTATACTAATCTATAGTGAAATTACAAACATTTTTAACAGTGTAGTTTGAAACTAGAAAACGCCTTGATAATTTTCTACCTGATTGTAAAAAGTGCGAAACGTTTAGCACTCTTTACAGTGCTATCTAGTACTTTTTACCATACTGTCCAGTACTGTCTACCGTACTGTTTTAAAATTTTCATTGCGTTGCTAGGTCAGTCTAGTACTTTTTACCGTATTGTTTTACAATTATTTACTGTATTCTTTTGCAATTGCTACTCTACTGTACAGTAATTTTTACCATACTGTTTAGCAACTTTTACTAGATTTTTCATTATTATTGCCGAACTTTCTAGTATCTTTTTAGGTGCCAGGTTTCTAAATCTGAATGATTGGAATTTAGATATGATTCTCATTGGTGAGCTGCTAATTTCAATTAGCGAATGTACGCTGCTGTTTTAGTGAAACATAACCTAAAAATGTCAGCTCGAATGTTCTGATTTGAATTAGCGCTGATTTTTAGCGCTTAATTAGACACTTTTCACTAATTTAGATTTAGACAGTTGGTTATTTATTGGACAGAACAGTAATTTTTACTGGAAATTTCTTTTCGTGTGTACTTGATCAAATTGTAATCGGACGTAGAATAATTATTCATAATTTAAGAATATTGTGTTCTTGGGATAGCAATACTTGAATTTGGAATATTCATGATTCAAGTATTTTACAGAATATGCTCGGATCAAGAAACGTATATTCTTGAGTCAATAATTATTACTTTTGAATCAATAATTATTATTCTTTAGTTAATAATTACTATTTTCAAGTCAATAATTATTACCCTTAAATCAAGAATTGCTGCCCTTGAATAACAAATTGTTATTCTTGATTTAAGTACTTATGTTCTTGAATCAAGAATATGTAATTTAAGCATTTATTCCTTATTTAAGAATGTATTCTTCATTTAAGTATGTATTCTCTATTTAAGTATTTATTCTTCATTCTAGTATTCATTCTGAAATCAAGAATATTTTATCCTTAAATTAGGCATTTATTTTTATTAAATCAAGAATAATCATCCTTGGGCCGATTTTAACAATATATATCATTGATTCAAGCATAGTTTTCTTTCAGGCTTTTTATATCCTTTATGTACTGAGTGCCGTTATACCATTTTTTTTACAATTTATTCATTTTTTAAAATTGAATAGTATGTTTTGATTTTATGACATTTTTATAGATTTTATTACATTTTTTATTGATTTTATTGCATTTTATAGATCTTATCGCATATTTTATAGATTTTATCGCATTTTTTCAGATTTTATCGCATTTTTACAGAGTTTATCGTATTTGTATAGATTTTATCTCATTTTTTATAGATTTTATCTCATTTTTATAGTTCCTATGGCTTTTATGTAGAGACCGTGGCACTTTTATGGTTCCTTTACTGTTTTGCAGATTTTATGGAATTTTCTCAATTCAATTTAATGATTTTCACTTTTGTATTTTAAGTTAAAAATGTAATTAATAAATTTCATGAAAGTTTTTATGATTTAGGGAAAAAGTGTTGAAAAGCGAAATTCTGATATTACATTTAAAATATTATGATTGTATTTGAAACATATTATTTTTTGGAAATATTCGGAACGATTTTTAACTTAGAACTGGCCCTAGATTGTTAAGGAATCAGTTCTAGACTGTTAAGTAATTATTGATAACTTAATTAGTAATCTTTTTTAAACTATTTAGCAATCTTTCCTCAACTATTTAGTAATCTTTCCTAAACTATTTAGTAATCTTTCCTAAACTATTTAGTAATCTTTCCTCAACTATTTAGTAATCTTTCCTCAACTATTTAGTAATCTTTCCTCAACTATTTAGTAATCTTTCCTCAACTATTTAGCAATCTTTCCTCAACTATTTAGAAATTTTTCCTTATTTTGCAATCATTGTTAATCTATTCAGCAATAGTTCTTAAACAGTTTAGGAATCATTCTTAGACTGTTTAGCAATCATTCCTAACTTGTTTAGCAATTTTTCTCCTTCTATAGAGCACTCTATACAGAAATATATATCAAGTTTCCATATGAACTCTGAAAAATGAAAAATTTTAAAATATATTTATAGATATTTATTATGTAAAAATCTTATACAGAAATCTTTATCTATTTTGAAAAGAGGAACTATAGAGTCCTCTCTTGAGAATCTTTTTCAAGTTAAAATTAAATTTAATACAGAACTTTCTCAAGCTTTACAATTTTTATGTCATAATTTCGCTCTTTCGCATTTTTTCCAACATCGTACTTTTATAAACTTTTATAATTACTTCTTTTAATGCAGATGATTATATTAATTTTAAGGTGATTTTAAAACTTCAATGGGATTTTAGTGCTTCAATGTGATTTTAAAGCTTCAAGGGGATTTTGGAGCTTCAATGAAATTTTAGAGCTTCAATGTGATTTTAGAGCTTTAATGTGATTTACTCAGGATATCGTTGATTAATATGTAAACTAAGGGATTCTAGATGTTGTTTAAATCACATTGGTGTGGTGCTTTCATCATATTCAAATTATTTAGTAAATTATAAACGATTTTGAAACTTTACTACAATTGCCAACTTCGAAACAGCTTTATTACTTTCAACTAACTGGGAACTTTACTATTTGCTATTAAATTTTGAATCGATTTTGTAATTTTAAGTGGATTCAGACAATCCAATGTTCTTCAATAACTTTAATGAAAATCAAACTTAAAACGTTATTTAAAACTTATGTGTTTACTGAAAACATCCAAAATGTTCTTTTTAATTATTTCCATTTAAAAATAATTGCGATTTGTCCATTATTTTAACAATTTTTATAATACTTTATTAAAATCGTTTAACAATTTAAATTCAAACTTTCATTTTTTACTATACTTTTATTTTTTATTTCAGTCCAATGATTTTTCATATTAATTTTACTTTCAATTCGAGCGCATTTTGTTAATTTTATTTTATTAACTAAAACGATGTATATCCATTGAAAGAACTTCATGATTCGCAAATATGTGACAATGCATGGTATCAACTGAGTGGACACACTTAGTGACATCTACACTAAAAGAAAAACGTTTCATTCTACTGCTTTTGTACCTTTTTCTTGTCTCGCTTCAAAAAATTCAATCGGCGATTCTCATCGTTCTGAAACTTACAACAATATTAATTTATTGCAATCGTAAATATTCGAGTGGTAAGTGTAACTATTCGAGTGGTAACTGTAACTATTAGAGTGGTAAGCGTAACTATTCGAGTGGTAACTGTAACTATTCGAGTGGTAACAGTAAATATTCGAGGGGTAAGTGTAACTATTCGAGTGGCAACTGTAACTATTCGAGTGTTAACTGTAACTATTCGAGTGGTAACAGTAAATATTCGAGTGGCAAGTGTAACTATTCGAGTGGTAACTGTAACTATTAGAGTGGTAAGTGTAACTTTTCGAGTGGTAACTGTAACTATTCGAGTGGTAACAGTAACTATTAGAGTGGTAAGTGTAACTATTCGAGTGGTAACTGTAACTATTCGACTGTTAACTGTAACTATTCGAGTAGTAACAGTAAATATTCGAGTGGTAAGTGTAACTATTCGAGTGGTAACAGTAAATATTCGAGTGGTAAGTGTAACTATTCGAGTGGTAACAGTAAATCTTCGAGTGGTAAGTGTAACTATTCGAGTGGTAAGTGTAACTATTCGAGTAGTAATTGTAACTATTCGAGTAATAACTGTAAAACTACTCAACTGTAGACACTCAAATGGTAACTATAACTATTCATGTGGTAATCACTACTAATTCATGTGGTAACTACTCGCGTGGTAATTGTAACTACTCAAATGGTAACTTTAGCGATTCAAATAGTCACTGTAACTACTCAAGTGGTAATTGTAACTATTCAAATGACAAGTGCACACAACTGCACCTATGCTGTCTTTACGTTGAGGTTATGTGCATTAAAAATCAATGTAAAAGCGATGGGCGAAACATTACCGGAAGGACAATATAAAACTACTACTACATGGGTAGCTATTTTAACAAGAAATTGGTGGTTTGCTTCTATTTTGTTATTATACCTACTCAGGGTAAAATTCTTAATACTAATGCAGTATTTTTTACTACACAAGTAGTAATTTCTACTACTGAAGTAGTAATTATTAGTAATCAAGTAGTGAACATTACTATTCAAGTAGTAAACATTACTATTCAAGTAGTAAACATTACTATTCATGTAGTAAACATGGCTATTCATGTAGTAAACTTTACTATTCATCTAGTAAACTTTACTATTCATGTAGTAAACTTTACTATTCATGTAGTAAACCTTACTATTCATGTAGTAAACCTTACTATTCAAGTAGTAAACCTTACTATTCAAGTAGTAAACATTACTATTCAAGTAGTAAACCTTACTATTCAAGTAGTAAACATTACTATTCAAGTAGTAAACATTACCATTCAAATAGTAAACATTACTAATCAAATAATAATTATTACTATAATAATCATTTCTAATCAAATAGTAATAATTACTAATCAAGTAGTAAGCATTACTAATCAAGTAGTAAGCATTACTAATCAAGTAGTAAGCATTACTAATCAAGTAGGAAGCATCACCAATCGAATAGTAATCATTACTAATCAAATAGTAATCATTAGTAAACAAATGGTAATTATTTTACTTCGGTAATAATTATTACAACTTTGTAGTAACTATTGCTAATCAAGTAGCAACTGTTGCAGCTTTATAGTATTTATTACTAGTCAAATAGTAACGATTGCTACTAAATAGTAATTATCACTACTAAGCAATAACTATTACTACTGAATAGTAACTATTACTACTGAATAGTAACTATTACTTCAAAAATAGCTACTATTGCCTCTTGAGTAGTAAGTACTTAGTAACTATTACTTCTTCAATAGTAATGACTACTTTATGAGTAGTTATTGTAACTAAGAAGAAAGTAGTTTAACTAAAGAAATTCTCTTTATTTTTTTATTTATTATTTATTTAAGATGAAAGAAATTAAAGAGGCTATACGAAGAGTAAATGAAGAGACATAGGAAAAGAAGAACCAATTGAATTTTCTGAAAGAAAAAGTTGAAAACTAATGACCAAAATAAGTAAACGTAGAAGGACACTTGGTCCTTGGTAGGACCCTTATTTCCTGTATCTGTAAATCCTCTTTGTTGTTGCTCACTAATTCCATTTTCAGACCCCTTGAAGAGCAGGCATGGTTAAGCGCGGCGTGTGCGTGCGTGGTAGATCGCTCAGCATACTCCTTTATATATATATATTATATCTCAATCCTTCGTATATATATTTAATATACATAAATACCTATATATATAAAAAACTTAATATACTATATATATTAATTATATAATACTATGCTGTATAAATCTATATGCATATATATTTCTAGTTATACAATACTCTACTATATACAATATCACCTAACAAAAGTCATCGTACACACGTGCTGTACGAACCACTCTCACTCGTAGACTACTACCACCTATAAGGAATCCACATCCAACATCGACTATTACGAACGACTCGTGCACAGGTCTCAAGAGTGACCTGCAGGTCGTGGAGACTCTCAGAAAAGTGTGTTCTTTTATAAAAACAAAAAACCATTGTCCGTCTATTTAACTAAGTGAATCAAACAAAAGAGGAAAAACAAAATATAGGTTCACGACTACGATCAGGATCGATTTTTATAGGGCCCCTCTCCTCCAGCCTCCAGCTCTGCCGAAATTTTTCTCCTTTTAAACAGGAGAAAACTTGTTTTTTTTAAAAAAAAAAAAAACCTTGAAAAAAATCCAACAGAAAAAAAAACCTGTAATGCAATTTTTGAAAAAGAATGACTAACGATGTTGTTTTTGTTTTTTCCATTTGTTGTATAACGCGTCTGGTGTAGCGCGAGACATACAAGCTGGAGGCGATGGCCCAAGACAAGGGCTTCCCGCCCTTGTCGAGAACGGTGGAGGTTCAGATTGACGTTGTGGACCGTGCGAATAATCCACCCGTATGGGACCACGTAGTGTATGGTCCGACCTACTGTAAAGAGAACATGGCCGTTGGGGCTAAAGTTATATCTATTAAAGCCAGGTCTGTCACACTGTTAATGCTCCGTGCGGCTGCACGAAAAACCCGCCCTGCACGCAATCTCGTGGCAGTATATTGTTCTTGTGCACGTTAATTGATATTGTGTACGAAACCCACATTACACATCGTTACACAGACAATTTTATTATTATCATTATTATATATCATTATTACTATCATTATTTATATATATACCTTACACCAACGGTCGCTATTGTAAAGAATTATATTGCCGGTAATCGGTCTTGGTTTGGTAGTGTAGAATTTCCTTTTTTTATTATCGGTTACTTTTTGCAATTTTATTGAGGAAGAGGCGAATGTTACTTTTCATTTGTGAGAGAAATTAATTTTTAGCAGTAATTTTTATGGATATGGTAATTTTTAAAGAGTTGTTATTTTTGATGAGGAATTTTTGAAAGAATGATTTTTAGAATGGTTTTTGGGAAGTGACAATTTTTGGTGACGATGGTTTCTTTAGGAATAATATTTGAAGGACAATGATTTTTGTTGATAGTCATGTATAAAGGCAATAAAGTTTAGATAACAATAATTTTTGAAGAACAATAATCTTTGAAGAACAATAATCTTTGAAGAACAATAATCTTTGAAGAACAATAATCTTTGAAGAACAATAATCTTTGAAGAACAATAATCTTTAAATAACAATAATCTTTGAACAAAAATAATCGTTGAATAACAACAATAACGTTTGAACAACAATAATCTTTGAATAACAACAATATTTGAACAACAATAATCTTTTAACAATAATAATCTTTGAACAACAATAATCTTTAAACAACAATAATTTTTTAACAACAATATTTCAACAACAATAATCTTTGAACAACAATAATCTTTGAATAACAACAATCTTTGAACAACAACAATCTTTGAACAACAATAACTTTTTAATAACACCATTTGAAAACAATAATCTTTGAACAATAACAATCTTTGAACAAAATTAATCGTTCAATAACAACAATAACATTTGAACTACAATAATCTTTGAATAACAACAATCTTTGAACAACAATAATCTTTGAATAATAGCAATCTTTGAACAACAATAAACTTTTAACAATAATAATCTTTGAACAACAATAATCTTTAAACAACAATAATCTTTTAACAACAATATTTGAACAACAATAATCTTTGAACAACA